>JAEKIV010000450.1:0-27060 GCA_016801325.1 Hypholoma fasciculare
ATAAAAGGAAGAAATGAAAACGCCCGCCAATTTTAAAAAGGGTCCACTTGATAAGACCCACTACCTAAAGGTAGCGGGGATAGCTTTTCGAATGCCGCACGACTTTTGAAAATGGTAAATTGTCGCTCACTATCACCTGGGAAGTAGGCTTACAGCAGTCTATATCTTGGCCGGCGTAAGCGCCAACAAGCTGCGAAATGTCACGACGATGATTAAGCGCTTGAGCAGTGGTTAGATGACTCGCATTGACAGATGTGCACCCCCAACGCACCATTGGCCCTTCCACGCCAAGGACCACAAAGCGCGCAAGCTTGTACCTAGATTACGATCATAAGACCAATACAGGCACTTGCGCAGTGCCGACGGGCCAAAGAATGCTCTATGGTTCGTTGTATTTTTATGGCCGCAGGGAGCACCGCGCTCCGTCGGTAGTTTAGTATTCATTAATTTAATTGTGTATGGAATCAAACGGAGCTTTCGAGAACGTCAAGAATATCTTCTATCTTCCCTCCTTTCTTTATTATTTTTGTTTGCTTCAGTCCATTTGAGTCGCTGCCTATATTATGAGAAAACTATGACCTTTCTCAAGATTCTACGTGTCAATTGGACAGAGGGTCTATCTGTCAAAATTCTTCTGGTTCTCAGGCTAGCCAGTTTCTAGCAGATGTCCGAGTCAGAACAGGTTCCTAATAGGAAAGACACTAGCATTCCAGACGCCTTTCTAGTACTAGATTTAAGGCGGCCAAAGAAGATAACTTATAAGTTATAATTGCATGGTAAGAAATTTCTTCTTTTTGGAAACCTTCTTGTAGTTTCTTTGCTTCGGTGGTTACTGGGAAGTGATAAGTGCTTGGGATTATAGCTACATAACCGTAATCTCAACATATCAGCATCTTCTCATCATGTAGTGACTCGCGCCGTTTGCATGTTTTTCCAATGTTTTTCTCAAGTTTTTCTGGTTATTCGTTCAATTTCATTAAATTTGTTTCTTGTTTCTTTCTTTCGTGCTCTCACTGTCTTCTGCGCTCACAGGTTTTATTCGCTCTGCTTCGTGCTTACCGACCTGCCTTTATTTCACCCTGCCGCAGTCCCTTCTGAAGTCCTTGTGAAGGCCTCAATTTCATAGCGTTTGTACATGTGAGCATGTTTCAAGCGTGTTTCAACATATCCCAAAGCCACTGCACTTTCTGAATTTCGGTTCAATTCGTCCTTTATCAAATGTACAATTTCTCGCCTCCCTCACTATCCATCTCTCTTGAAGTCAAACTCTTGTTACGCCATAATCCACTACATAGTTTCTTTTCTTCTTTACTCTGTTATCTGTTTATACAAGCAAGGTAAATACCCCTCCACGGCGGAGACTTTCCTAGTCTTGGAATTTACTTCCTGAAAAAGATAAGAAAAAGAGATTGGGCGCCACGGTTAACTACACGTGTCATCTGCCGACTCGGCAATCTCACCGTCGAACACCTCTTTTACTCTTTTGCATCGACTCCATTGCGCTGGTCACGAAGTTTGGCTATTTACATGTGTTCTTCCTCGCTGCAGATACGAAACGGCGTCCCGAATTGTATCTCTCATATCTGACGTTGAGCCCGCAGACCCAAACCTTGTTCTCAAGCCCAGAATCTCGACCAAATCAAATCACGCTTGAACTCAACTGGGATCTGTCAGTCACTAGTGGGAGCCATCGCCAGGCTTCGTATCAATAGATCCGGGATCCAGTCATTGGTTCTTTTCCACCATATGACACCCTAATTCCGTACATTCCCCAAAGTGTCCCACCATCCTGGCGCAGGCGTGAAACAGTATGTATAACTGAGAGGACAGCCTCTGCCCGGCATTCTTCTCTTCTGGTTTCTTCTCTATCGTTCATTCATTTCATCGGTTCGACCTGCTGCTGCACTCTCTTTCTCCTCTCCTCGCAGTCGGACTCTTCTAGTCGCTCGTCGGTAGTGCGCATTCGATATGACAAGTAAGTCGCTTCGCAACATATCAATGGGGCTCAAGGTCTCATGCTTCCTAGAAAGAAACGCTGCAATTGGCGTCGCATTCTTCACGCTCCAGCTCATAGGCGCTGCGCTCTTCGTGCTCATTATAATATCAGCAAGCCGCTTTTGTAACACCAAACGACACCCTATATTTTTCAGCTTTTGTATCTCTTGGATTGTTTTCAGCATCTCGTATGCTCTTCTCCTCCTCTCTGGGCAGCCGTTTCATACTCCAGAACCGACCCTCTGTACGATTCAGGCTGCTCTGTGCTATGCCGCACCAATTCTGTACGGCAGAGACAACTGTTCCCAGCCACCGCCATTCTAATCATAATTATAGGCAAATGCTAACATCACTGGGTGTGGTATATCACGTATGTGCGCCGTATTCTCGATCGTTTGTGAACTGAAAGTACTTTAGTTGTTCTTGAATGTCCTCTCAGCGTTTTCGATATCTCCTCAAAAGCACTCGCATTCTACATTTTTGAACGTGGTACGTGGTGTCGTATATTGCCACGGAACACGGGATACTGAGATGGAACATACACAGTTCGTTGTAGTTCCGTGGGTAGTGTGGACAGGAGTTGTAGTCTCAATTCTCGCGGTATGCATGGAAGTGGCTGCACCTGGAATACCTTATCTCACGCGTCTCACAGTTCGGCTTCACGCACAAACAAAATATTGCGATATCCGCTAACTTCACCTACTGTGTCATTCAAAATAGCCCGATGTACGCCCACATTCCATGCGATCAACTTTCACTGTCTGTAACACTTACACCACTAATCATTGCGCTTTCCCACTTCTAGACCAGAGATGACTACTGTGGCGACGACCGTCGGGCTATCGGTTATATTTATCGTTGAACGTGGGTTCTATCATTATCGCGTCACCAGGGCGGACTGAAGCAAAATTGCTGCTGTCTGCGCAGTGGTAATTGGCGCACTGCTCTACCGCCATCGCGCCATCGTGAACAATTTCCGCCAATCCATGGACATGGCGATACGCATCTTGATATTCACGGTCCTTGTTTTCGGTGCATTGAGGTGCGTCTTGATGAAAAGGCGTCGTAAATGAAACTGTCTTTGACATGTCTCCCGCGCCAGCTGCGGTGTCATCTTCGCTGCGACTAAAACGCGCGCTGTGCAATTTGATCTAATCTTTGCCATCTGTGAGCCATCCACACATGTCCGCGGATTGAATTACCGTGCTAATGCAGAGATCAGTGCCGCCAGCTGCTGCGCTTGCGTTTGGGTCCCAGCGTGTCGGTGCTTGCTTTGCTATCTATTTCCGTGTTCTAAAGTTGCTTCACTTTCTCACTATAGGACCTACTGCTAGGCTGGGTGCCACAACGGGCAGCCGCGCGTACAGCGCCAGCGGCGTCATTTGTCACGATAACCAGTGCCAATTTTGTCTTCTCTCGCAGGGAGTCTATCCAGAGTCCCGCGTCGTCTCGCCAGCCATCGGTTTCGCTGCCCCCGAGCCTAAAGAACGCCATTGAGGCCGGCGAGGGACCTCGCTTCTACGGCTCTAACACCCATCTACTATGACCGTGCTGACCACTTTCATGATGTTCCTTGGTGTTAACAATATACGACAGTCCGTCCCCTTGCAAGCGAGGAGGGGCGGTGCTGCTCAGTTGGCTCGCTGACCCCTGGTGCTTCTTAAAATAGCGAGCTCTGCGCCTTGCCTATGTATATATGTAGCTATGAATATTTACTGAGTTACTCTGCTCAGCGCCGTTAAGTATTGATATGAAAATTCCCAGTCACTCTGAGAAGGATCGACATATGACTTGTGACGTGGACGCGGTGGAATGTATGATATTCCTATTGAAATATCACCTATCACAAGAAGAAGCAAGAACATATTCCAAAGACGAGCAGACGGGTGCACGGATGTCTTCAATTCAATCCCCGAAATCCCATGATGTACGGAGAGGTCCATCTAATGACTATAGTTATAATTATAATTGATATCTGCGTGATGGGCAGTATTTTGCACGTCTTTCCTTGAAAGCACGCTCGATATTTGATAAAACAAACCGCAGATGCACTACTACACTCCGCCGCAGCGGGCACCGCAGTCCGTAGTCAAAACAGAGCAACGCCGGGACGTCCCCTTCCGAGCTGCTGGCCTCATTCGAATGCTGTACGTGCCCTTATATTGCGCGCGCCGTTGCGTTATTTTTAGATCTTGACTGATACTGACGCAGCGCCGGATTGATGAATCTATCATCATGTTCTTCCTCTGTGCGAACACATCAGCGAGGGCATCTCGAAAACCGCCTCAAAGCTGGGCTTCCTAGGCAACTGTTACGGCTTCATCCGTCTTTACCCTTTGCCCACCCCTGCTTCATATCCATTGCGTCGTCAGCACTATCGGCTTGGATGCGCCTTGCGCCTTCTCCCTGCACCACATTTGAAGAGACGCCACCGCTGGGAATATGGTGTACCGATTGCAGGCCGCAGATGGTGCGTTATGGCAATACTCACTCGGAGCTGGCCAAAATGGCTCACACGGGGCCCTACCCTGGCGAAAAAAAAATCTAGGCAACGCACAAGCGATGAACCTCGATAAACCGGGCATCTATGTCTATATAACACTCAATATCATCGGCGGCGTGGGCATGCTCGTCATGCTCTTGACGGCGGCGGCGTCCCCGAAGGTGCATCGGCTGCCAACGTGGTACAGTTTTTGCATCGCGTGGCTGCTGTCGTCTGTCTCCTATACGCTCCTCTTCATTTCGGGCCAGCAATTCACATCCCAGCCCATTTACTCGGTGTGTTTCATCCAAGCGGCGCTTATCTATTCCATGCCCCCTACGTAAGTGCGCGCCTCTTTTGACAGCGGAAATTATGCTGAATGGTGCCGGAATCTCATGGTCAATACAGCACTAGCGCCGCCACACTAGCACTACTTCTACAAGTAATCGTCCTTGGCCGTCCTCATTCCACCAGTAGCTGATGTACTCGTAAAATCAGATCCTCCTTAGCTTTCCAGAACCCCCTTCTGATCGGTGGAAGAAGCTCAGTCTGCTAACTTCATGCCTGGTACGTACCTTCTGACCACTTTGTTTGTTTCGTCTATTGATTGTGATGATCTATTAGCTACTTATGGTTCCTTATACCATATTTTTGGTCCTATTTGTCGGGGTGTCTCTGGTATATACTAAGCCCAAAGACCTCTGTAAATGACTAATTTTATCACCCATTTAGTATCAAACGGCTAAGCCTAGTACCCTGGAAAAGGTTCACGAGGGGACGTACTGTGATTCATCGAATACTGCATGGTGGGTCTTTCAAAATATCACATCGAAATAGTGTCCGTTCCTCAGTTAAATGGGATCCTCTAGGATGAAAGTGTCGTTTTCTATTGTGGCAGTCATCTCGTCGATTATCATCCTCGTTCAAAGTGAGTTCCTTGCAATGGCGAAAAACCCAACGCTCAATAAATCCATTACTCAAGTTCGACTCGTCATCATGCTATACCGCGGCTTGTGGTCCTCCAGGCTGAAACCACAGTCAATATCAACTACAATACGTGGAATTGCATTTACTCTGCTGGGACTTATCACCTTAATGTCCGTTGCCGATGTTACACATTCACGCACGCCAGACACTTACTCCGCTATATTATAGTTTGGCGATTATATTCACAGCTACTCGTGACGACGAGATAACGTTCGATATTCTGCTTTCGACATGTAAGCTACCACCATTATAGCCACCTGCAACCTTCATTCATGCTCTGTTCTGGAATTTAGTCCCTTTCCTGGCTTTGTTAGTTTTCGGTACTCAAAAGGTTGGCCGCTCCTCAGAGAGTTACCCCCATTTTATGGCTAATTTTCATTTGCAGGATTTGCTCCTAGCGTGGTGTTTCTGGAGATCCAAAGCATCTTACAAATCGGAAGGTCGTGGATCGGTCTTCTTCGGACGGGATCTGGATAGGGTATAAACCAATCAACGGACAAGTGGCTTGAAGCTGCAATGACTGACGAAGTGTTCATTAGTCGTATACCCGACTTGTGCGCCAACTTCCACGTACACGGAGGCTCTTAGATAGTTAACGTGCCCTCACCATGCGCATGATAAATCCGCAAACGAGATAATATGGACAGACCCTCTGTACTTGTATATGTAAATTTAAATTTATGACCTTTATGACGATTCTGAAATCGAATTACGCAGAAAAATATCTCATCACTTGTATTAGAAGACTTTTCAATTGCTGAGTGCTCACAAATAGCCCTGTGAGCCGTAGTAGTTCAAAATCAACATCTTATTTGAAAGAGGAAAGGGATACCCGAAGCCCACGAATAGAGTCCTCAAGCATTTAAAACTTCCGATATAATCAGATAAAACTCTGAGATAGATCCTGGACAGGGAAAGCTCAGTCCCTTGGCAATACTGTTCAGGACATAGATCGGCTGCGATGGCCGTTCGGTCTCACGGGAAACCACGAGGTCTTGATGGTTGACGTTGAAGCGCAATTGAAGCGTGCGTTGAAATATCTCAATCGATGATCAAATTCCGATATTTATTTTGCATCCATCAGCCTAGGATTCACTTGGGATACAATGCACTTCCAGAAGATGAGTTGACCTAAGTGACTGCAAGCCCAATGACGTCTCGACGAGATTTGCTCCATCGGACGACGCCGGGCCGTATCGCTTGTGGTTATGGGCGCCTGTTTGAATACAAGTAGGCTTGGCGTTAGTTACATGGTCGCCGTGTTGCTATACTGCGATGATGCTACATAGTGGAGGCAAGCTTCCTCGGTTCTCATGACGATCATTCCCCCGTCAACGAACGAGAACTCTCGAGAACTCTAGGTAAATATCTCTGCATGAGATTATGAATCAGTGAGCCATTTGATCTAACGGCTGTGCATACCCTTGAACTATCCGGACTATAGAAACCGAGTGGGTATAAGAAGCAGAGCTTCTTAGTAAATCCCACCCTGGTTTTTTTCCTTTCCAACGTATACCGGGCTTCGCGGCGTTCGAGCCAGTGGCGATACATCGTTATTATATTCGAGGCAGGGCCTCGACTTGTATGATGGTGACTCGTGTGTCGGCAGAAGAGCTAGTTTTTCTTTTCTCTAGTACGTTTAGATTCTCTTGAGAAAGCCCAGCAAAAATACTCAAGGATATCTTGAACTAGGAAAAGATGACCCTATGGATACTCCTAATAACTCAGAACTCCGAGCGTATATAGCGCTGCAGTTGATCGGGCTTATAGGCTGCTTCATAATTTTCGTTACTGGATTCTTTGCCGAGAGTGCACTGCGTCATACAGCATGGTTCAGTTTCATGTTTTCTTGGGTGCTTTCAACGCTGTCATATCTTCTCCTCTTTATATCTGGGCGACTTCAAAATGCGCCCTTCGGTCTTTGCCTGGTTCAAAGTGCGTTGATGTATTCCGCTCCCACGCTGTAAGTGTCGCTTTTGATTCAATACGTCTGGCTCATCTGATAGTAGGAATACAATCTAGAACGGCCGCTACAACGCTGGCTTTCGTCGCACAGGTGAACAAGGTCGAAATATATAGACGTAAACTGGCTAAATATTCGTCTTAGATATTTTTCAAGATACGCCATGTCCTCGGTTCTAGAGAGCGCGGTCGCAAACTTATTTGGTTGGTAAGAGATGCTTCAGCAAATGTTTTGCGTAAGGCTTTACATTAAAGCTAGAGATTTTACTATCCAGATGCTGGTTGGGCCGTACGTGCTCCATGCCACTATAGCGACGGAAACAATCATCGTAAGTCATTCATCAAATTTCTACTATGTTGAAGCTTTTAAAAGTTCAATCTTATTACAGATTGGCTTAGAAGATGATAACACTTTACATCAGAGTGGGATGGGTGGATACTGCTACCTCAAGAATGCGGTACCGTGAGCTTTAATTTGGCCTCACGGACTAGATTTTCAATACTAAATTTTTTATGGCAGTTCGCAGACTTCTACCGTCACACTCATGGTTCTGTTGATACCGACAGTTGTACTTGGAGGTAAGCTTCTCAGATAGTATATCGTCTGTACTACCAATTTGATTTTATCGATGAATCTAGCATGGATCTGCCTCCTGCTGGCGAGAAATTGGACCTCTAAGAAGCTGGCGAATTACTCCCTATCAACAACTATCCGTGTGGTGGCCTTCTCCGCTTTCAGCATGATTGCAAACACGTATGTGCCCCACCGATGTCTTACTGGAGCACTTACAAACAAACTTGAACGAGTAGTATTACGATCACGTACATGTCGGCCAAAGGACGCTCGCACAGGCCTTACGTAGTCGTGTCATTGAGTAAGTATCAATCGAGCGTCCTCAAAATCGACGACACTAATCGAATAATATTAGTCCCAATAGCAGCTATATTGGCATTCGGAACACAGAGAGTAAGGCTCCTACCATGTGAACGGGCATTATGAAACGATAACGATGTGTTGTTTTAGGATATTGTATCTGTATGGTTGTTTTGGAAGCCTGTCACCGTTCCAGAACGTAGGAGCTCTCAAAGACTATACGTTTAGTAGCAACTTTTGTTTAAAGAGAGTATGTGGACAAGGCAAATCAATCCTTAATTCAGGAACAAAATATCAGATACGCCAAATAAAATTAATACAGTATTAAACGAATGGTAACTAGCCTTCTGTACGATGTGATGCTCACTGTAATATGTCAGGAGTGGGTAGTACTTTCCTGTTATACTTTACGAAATCCACGACCATCCCAAGCCGTCGAATATTTTTCAACAAGTACAGAATATTATCGAGCGTGATGGCCACTTCCCAGTGTATACTCATGAAAACGACCAAAGCACCAATGCCCGATAACGCTAGGATGACAAAGGGGAAGGCCAGTGATATGAATATAAAGAACGTTGCGATGATAATCGAAATCACAAATAGGCCAGTGGCGACGAGTTGGAGTTGCTCGCAGATGTGGAGGTAGAAGTTGAGCCCTTCGGGATTCGGCTGCGATTGGGTGGGCACTAGCTTTGCGACGAAGATAGCCACAAAGAGAGGAGAGAGTGCCAGGAATGCAAAAAACATAGTCACACTATATGGGGTGCGATGCTTCGATCCAATGATCGAAATGACCAGAAGAAGGAACATCACGATCAATATAGCCATGACAGTAGGCTGTATAACGCCGACTTAACGAAATCGCTTCGCCGTCCCATGTACGTCTGACGCACCGTGACAATATTAAGTTGAGCCTTCGTATTCGAGTCTTGCGCTGGGACGACATTCGGAACTTCTACAAAGAATGTTTCGCACGTTAATCGTGGATAGCAGCAAATGTATTCCGTACCGCTAGTATGCGCCACAGATAGGTGCTCCTTAGTGTGGATCATTGACGGCGCCTGGCTCGAATCTTGAAGGCGGCGAATGTTTTCCACATGCATAACCAAGAAGGCTTGAAGACTACGCATATGGACGTCGGCGAGCGCTTTATCACTGCTGGTTACAGGCGGCTTAGATTGTCTCTGTTCCGGGCGATCGTCTTCCATCGCATTGTGAGAGTCTCCATTGGATAATTGAGAGTCCCTCGGACTCAACGCCGGTGCTATCAGGGTATCAATAAAAATTATATCCATTAAATTTAAACATGCCATGTAACGCACTGTTCCTTTGCGTATCAGAGACCTCATTATAAGTCAACCCTCTCGTGATATCCTCCTGGAAAGATGTGATTTTAGCGATGTATTGCGCCAAAAAATCTTGAAGTTCGGATTGTAGGCCCTGCAGGGCGAGGTGGGTCTCCCCAAGGTTCCCTGTATAGTCGCTATCCAATGAGAACACGCCGACGTAAGGGAACGTCATGCCGCACACACCTTGGGTATTCCGATTTGGGGGGGTGGGAGCGAAGTTCTGTTTGATCCTCTCGAATTCCTTGTCTTTGCCGGACTCGAGATCCTCGATCGTGCTTGTGCGAGTCGTCATAGTATAAAAGAGGTGGGGGGGAGTGTACGTGAGCAGAATGTATATTTGCAGACGCTGTAAGAAATAGTCGGGTGCGTGGCGTGCCTTGTCGAAACGGCGTGGCTTTGAGATCGGCTTATCCGAGGTCTGATACACCCACAGAAAATCAATTTAGCCAGGCGATCACCACGAGGTGAGATGAAATAAAGGCTGCTGATCCAGCTGCGCTGTATGTATTATATTGTAGCTATCATCTGGTTATAATTATAATTATAATGACAATTTGTACGAATATTGGGATACTTGCAAATTATAATACCATTACAAAAACGATGTAAACCCGTTTCTTTTGTTTCAAAGAGTAAGTATCCAGTCAAACATCTACATCGCCCATGACTTCATCATCATCCTTTCTGCTTGCGCTCTTATCCAGCAAGAACTTGCGCGGCTCCAACTTAAACCTCTGCTTCGTCTTGGCCTGGTGCTTCCTGAACTTGAGCTTGCACTTCTCGCAGATGTTACCACTAACGTCCAGGGGGAGCTTCCGCTGGCATAGTCTCGCTGAGCATGTACGCTGTCGACAGTTCCGGAATTGATGAGCGAACATGCTGAGGCCTGATGAAAGGTCACGTACCGGGATCAACTGAGTCGCAGAGGGAGTGTCCGAATCGTCGTTGGCCGTTCCGACTGTCCCGTCCCGTCCATCGAAGGGCACAGATGTAGCCTCGGGTACGGGGGTCGTCTGCACCTGTGTTGCGACGGCTGCACTGGTACTTGTGTCCGTCCCGGCTGCGCTGCCGCCGCTGGTAGAGGAAGAGGGCGCACCCCAGATTTCACGGGTACCTACATCATCTGTGCCGCTTTGCTTTCGTTTCTGATAGATCAAAACGCACTCAACTGCTGAAGTCAAAACACAAAGAGCAATAGTCTTACCAGCGATGCACCGGCCGCAGACGTTTCTACCTTACCATCTCCCTTCGCCTCTAATTCGGCAGGTACAGGGAGGGTGAGATGAGGCACTGGCGGGAGCCTCTGCGCTTGAGGCGCCGACGCGGGGAGCACGGCGGACGAAGATGCTGCAGGGAGCCCGGGATAGGGATAGAACGGATACCCAGAGACTGAACCCGGCATAGGAGAGAATCCCTGAAGCGGTAGCGGCACCGATGTCGGCGGGCCATAAGGCATCCCAACGCCAGCCGCACCTGTATGTCTCGGAGGCAGGAAAGCCATCCCAGGAGGCGCTCCCGGTGCGTATCCGTATGCATTGGGCGGGTAGGGATACGGAAAGAAATTGGGCGGCGTGGCGGGAGCGGCGCCCTGTGGTGGGAGTGGTCGTTCAGTGGGATTGAGGAAGGGCATGTGGGGATACATGGCCGGAGGAATCGAGTGAGCAGCCGCGTGGTATGGGTAGTAGGGATATGAGGGCGGGAAACCGTAGAGCGAGGCGTAGGATGGGGACATGGTTGAAGACGGGGTCACAGGGACGGTCATGCCGGCGGCGGATGTCGAGGCTGATGTTCTTGACGAACTGGCTTTAGCTTTAGCTTTGCCTTTCTTTGCGGCGGAAGGCGCCGAACGTCTCGCTTTTGGACCTGCGTTTGGAGCTGCGTATACGAAAGGGGCTGAATATGGGATTGTAGCCGTGGCAATAGGCTTTGGATGTGACGTTCCCGCTTGTGTTTCGTTGAAAGTCCTGGGTCTGGCCTATAAGGTGATAAGTAAGCACAATACCGATAGTCATGTATCAGATAACCAACCTGAGAGCTCCTCAACTCTAGAACATCAGGTACGATGAGAGCTTGAGGTCTCGCCAACTCATCCATCGAAGTGGGCGAAGGAGCGGGGAGGTCCACAGCGACACGGAACTTCGAAAACCCATTCGACCACGCCTCGGTCGAAAGCTCGGACCTGCCCTCGGACTTCCATACCAGGACGCGCCCCATCGTTGGATCAGGGTCTACGAAGGGAGCACTTAGAGGCGCGGGCGGCGCAGAGGGCCCAGCGCGCGCCTCGTGCACCTCTTCCACGGCGCTCTCGGGATCGCCTTCGGCGTCTGCGTCCGTGGTGTCCTCCTCTTCCTCTTCTTGTCCGCCCCCATCTATATCCATTGGACGCGCTGATTCCGCATCGAGAGAGATATCGGCACGAACGACGTCTTCTGCGTGTTGAGTGCCACTCCCACTTGCAACGGCTTTCTCCGCCTCCAACTTCCGCGCGGCGCTCATGCTCTCAGCGACGCCCTTCCAGTACACGCTCTCCGCAGCCTTTAGATCAGCCCGCACCGCGAGTCGGCGTTGGCGCTCCGCGTCGCGGCAGTCGTCGCATGTGCGCCATCTTTGGTCGGGGACGAGAAGATTATGGCATCCCGTGGTGCCGCAGACATGTTTTGGGCCTCTCTGAGTCTATATGAAATTCCACGTCGGCGCGCAACGAAGTGACAGTCGAGTGATATACACGCACCTTCATGGGAGCTGGTAGCCCTTTGCTCGCTGCGCTCTCTATTGGATCGACATCTACAGTTGCCGCACCCCCTTCACCCGGCGTGACATTTTTTCCCTTCCGTTTCCGCACTCTCTTCACTTTATCACTACTCCCACTGTGCGTCTGCTGCGCACCCTCGTCCGCCGCACCCTCGTCCGTCGCAGACCGCCCCTCCGCCTCGGCAATCTGGGATTTATTCCGCCGTACGCGCTTGAGCTTGCTCTGATCGTGGTGTCTGTTCTGCAGCCTATGTTGCTCGCAGCGCTTATATCGGTAGGAGCCGGGCAGGATCTTGTGGCAGTGAGCTACGGTGCACATGCGCGCGGGGAGTGGCGGCATCATTCCCCCCGGCGAAGGGTCTGTAGGATGAGGGAGAGGGGGAATGGAGGTCGGGCTATCGATTGTTGACAATGCTTCCCCGAGGAGACTGCTAGACACTGACATAGGCACGGCGGTTGACGAGTTACTGCCTAGCTCCGTGGTCGAGAGAGGAGGCTGAGGAATCTCTTCGTCGAGGATGGACAATTCCCATGCACGCAGCTCGTCGGGGTTATCGGAAAGAGGCTACCACGGCTAATTAGAAGCAGGAAATTTGGAGAATATTTGACATACACCCAGTACCTGGGCCATTCTTTTTTCGTCTTCCGCTACTCGCAAGGCTTTCATCTCGCTCCGAAAAGCGTCGCGCTCGTATTTCCGTTTCGCCCGTTTCGTGTTGCCGTATATGCGGTACCGCTCTCGGCACGGTGGACACATTTTGAAGTCGTAGTGTTCTGTATTCAGACGGCAATGAGTTACGGGAAAATCACGCATAAAGCTGATTTACCCGGAATGGTGCCTTTGCAGCCTTTCGCCGAACAAGGGCGAGGGTCTGAGGGCATACCCTGCGTAGCATGCTCTTCATCAATCGCGCTAGACAGTTGGATTTGTGATGAGGGCTCGGATATAAGAGACGGTTCCACGGTCTCTGGCGGGATTTGAAGTTCGCTGGCAGTAGTAGGAAAGGCTGATGTAGTCGCCAGTGCTGAAGTTGAGGCTGTAGGTAGAGGGTGGAGTGTGTGATAAAAAGAGCCTCCGGAGCCTGTTAATTCGTCAGAGAGTTGAGGGTCTATCGCAATTTGCCATGGCGTCTGGGGAGGTGAATTTCTCGACAAAAAGGATAACGGAGGCAGTCTTTCCTAAAATAAGAATCAGAACATGATCGAATATCGGTCGAACCCGCATGAAAGACTGCATATCTTTCCTTGTCAAGCCAGACGAAGGAAGTGAACGGGATATGATTTTAAAGATATGATAGGTATAGGTGTATGCGCAACGCCTCCGCGCTTTGGCGTTGTACGCCACCGATAAACGAAGATGCAAAATAACGCCGGGTAAAGCGCGTTCCCGGCAGCATGCCACACAACAAGAAATCATGACGCCCTTACCTGGTAATTTTCCTGTGTCGTAACCACCCACTCGCATTCCTGAAGGACCGATGGCGACTCGGAAGTACCCAGAGGCGTTTCCGAGCCGGAAGCAGGGACAACGCTGCCTATTGCGCTGCCTGCTTTCTCTGTGTTCCGTTTAGCCCGCTTTTTGGACGCATATATGCGGTGGCGACTCCGGCAAGTGTCGCACATCTTGTGCGCCAGGTCGCCGGTAACGATGAGCGTGCAACCGCGAGAGGAACACTGCCTGGCATTTGTTGGCGATTCGGCGAGCGGAGTGACGTGGTTCGGGAATAGAGGGTATACGGCACCAGACGCGTCCATAATGCAGAGAAGTTTAGATGCGATTGTCGCCGGAGGCACGCTGCCCATTTTCCCGGCGGCGCTTCAATTTCTGAAATTTCCTTTCCCGACGTCCAGCCTCGGACTTTAGCGCATCAACCACCACGTATGTTTCCCGTACCTGACGAATCACTTATGAGCGAATCGCTGGGGCACAGTCGGGCAGTCGACGGTACCGACCCATGAACACGATCCTATGACCCCTCCAAAGCTCTCACAACCACTTCTCGGGTTCTATATTCACTCTCTAAAATCTGGCTCGACAACTTTTCACCCCATTACGTGCTATAAATACGGAAGAATCTCGTCCAAGTTTATCGCGTCTGCGTTGCCAGCACATAATGCATACGCTGTGGCGACTGCTGATCAGGATGCTGTGGGAACCGTTCGCACAAAATAGCCTGAAAGAGGGGGCATTCCGTCGTCAAACTGCGCTTTTTCGTTGCGTCGGGCGCCCGATAAAATTCCGGTGTCGATTGGAAGCATTAGCAGATTTTGGAGCCTCGTTTTTTTAGATGTTTTGCCTCACGCAGTCTGCTTAAAACTAGCAGGACGACCATGCAAGTGGCAAGGCTCGGCGCTCGCTCAAGGAAATACACTATATCACAATGATCGTGTCCTCGTTTGCTACCTTGATATCACTCGCCACTACAGCGTTCGGAAAGATCATATATGCAGGAGTGAACGAGGTAACACCTTCGGCCTTAGCTCTGATTTTTCGTCCTATACTGACACCTATATTCTAGTCAGGAGGTGAATTCGGAGTCTTCTCCCCCGGAAATGTGGGATTCGGCCTACCAGGACGATTTGGTGTCGACTATGCCTTCATCAACAAGGTATGACCTTTGCCTTCTTCGTGGACGTGCTCTCACAATCGACAGACCACGGTGGACATCTTCGTGGACCAGGAGAAGATCAACTTTTTCCGAGTGACGTTCCTAATGGAACGAATGGCTCCTCTCGCCTTCGGCCTTGGATCGAGGTTCAACGAAACAGTGCGTCATACGGATTTTCATATAACTATATTCTCACTATCATCGCAGTATTTCGCTGAATATGCCGACGCCATCAACCATATCACTCTAACAAAAGGCGCGTACGCCCTCATCGACCCGCACAACTACATGCGATACAAGTGAGTTAGTTTCCTTCCCCACCCTCTAGCGAAATACCACCTAATGACATCACACTTCCTCTTCCAGCGACCCATCATCACAGCCGTCTTCGGGTAGCGTAAGCTTCTCCGCTCCCCTTCAATCCACACCCAATCTCTAATCCCACCGAAACATCTCCAGGTCATCGGAAACACCAGCGACCCCACAGCCGCGACGACCGCGCAGTTCTCCGAGTTCTGGTTCGAGCTCGCGCGGCGCTTCGTAAACAACCCCAACGTCATCTTCGGGATCAACAACGAGCCGCATGATCTCGTAAGCCTTCCTTCCCTCTCACGACTCTACCATCTTCACTAACGACCCCCCTCCTCCGTCCGCAAGCCGACTGACCTGCTGCTGAAGAACAACCAGGCAGCGATCAACGGCATTCGCAGCGCCGGCGCCGCGCAGCTCATCCTCGCGCCGGGGAACGGCTTCACGGGCGGCCACTCGTGGAACCAGACGACGGGGAACGGCGATGCGCCGTCTAGTGAGTTCTTGAACATGCTGCATGACCCGCTGCGTAATACGGCTATTGATGTTCATGAGGTGCGTTATCTCGTCTCCTTCGGGTGATATTTGTGAGGAGCTGATTTGTTGGTTTGTTTTAGTATCTCGGTGAGCGAACAAGGTATAATTTCCATGAGCGTAATTAAACGTACTGGATAGACGTTGATTTCTCTGGATCGCACGATGCTTGCACTCAGCCTGGTAAGCATCTGGAGCCTGTTTACTCATCCAGCGCACTTTAATCATTCCTCTTGTCACAGCACCGTCGAACCTGGCCGGACTTACATCCTGGTTAGAACAAAACAAACTCAAGTAATCCTAGTTCCCTCTCCAAGCCAGTCAATTTCTCATCTTCCACGTCCGCAGAGCCGTCATCAGCGAGTTCGGAGGCGGGAACAATGCAAATTGTTTCCAGGTAAGCCCCCCATCTTTGTACACGGCCGAACCACGACCTGATTTCTCGAATTAATGTGAACGTATAGTTTATCGATGATCTGTTGAACTACCTCACCGCGAATGACGTGTACATCGGCTGGTCGATTTGGGCTGCGGGTCCGAGTAGGTCCATTCCCTTAAGGTTTCGTATGAACGGTTAGGCTGACTTATCATCTTTTTTTTTTAGTTTGGGGCACCTCTTCGCCCTGCTGTGGAGCGGACACCGGAAGTCTCGAGCCTGGGAACCTCAACGACCTCGGACAACCCGAGTTCGTGTCCTCTATTCTCTTCTATATTCAATTTATTTGTCTGACACTGCTGCTGCAGTGCGTTCTCGACTGTATGGGCTCAGGCTATCAGGCCCAATATCCCTAAAAGTATGTCTGGAGTTAGAGTATATTGGATTGATGCTGATTTTGGATGCGTAGCGCTTAAACGGAGCGGTATTTCGAGCTTGGATTGAGGGTGCCATTTTTGGCAGATAAAAGACATCGTGTCGCGCGGTATTTAATCAATGGTCACGGTATAACTATGGGCGATTCTTTTGAGTACTAAACACTGTCAATGCTTGTTGACCTTTGGGATGACCCTTGATATGGTCTGTTTTCAGAGTAAGAAAGACCTCGTCTGATTCATTTGGCTTCAAAAGTCTTAGTGTAGTATACCACTAACCGCACATTCATAGCGCGAATAAATTGTAGTCAAGTGCTACACTTGAGATATTGAAGCGAAACGACGAAAAAAATGAATATTCATACAGAAGTTGAATGTAAATTATGACTCGGAGTCTACGAAGACAAGACACCGGACGAAGGAAAACCATTCGTGTCCAAAAAATTCTTTGAGATGCACGGAGCGACAAGACCCGCTACAGCCAATACATTAACATGTAAGCTCGATACCAGAAAAGCCATGGCGGCAAGATACGAGTAGATGAGACAATCCCTGCAGGCAGACGCCGGACGGCCACTTTATATACTGCTGCGCGGGCCGGAGTCACCGACAAATTTGGAACAAACCCTTTCTATGAAGGGTCGACCTATGGTCGCCTCAACACCTTGCTGAATTAATGTTGGAATTATGGCACCCGACATTCAGAACACTAGATAGTACAGTGCACAATTATATAAAGTAAATTTTATAATTTATGTGATTTGGGGATACGCGCAAGATACGCGCAGCCTCGCGCAACCTGGACATACATACTGACGTACGTCCACTGGCAGGATGCGCTCGGGATGAACATGAGCCATTGCAAAGCCATTGGCAGATAATTATCAGAGAGCTCTCAGAGCTTGCTCAGAGCCTAAGCTACGAAAGTGATAGATAGGATTGATTGGGATCGAGAATCGAAAAAAATTAAAGATTGAATTGGTTTACCCTTCAAGAACTTAGAACATGGCAATTCTGCGATTTACACTGGCATAGAGTGCGTATGCTAAAATGGAGGCACGGGTCAAGAGCGAGTTCAGCAGCAAATGCTCGAGCGAGCGAATGCCCATCGGGAACGAGGACACGCTCGTCAATAATTACTTCATAATGTGGTCAAAATGTGTAGTAAAGTGAAACCAAAGTGAAACATATGTAGGAATTGTGGCGCAGTCGTTTGTTTGGGGATCCGGGTGTGTTTTCTCGCTGCATTATTTGGCTGTGTTTGTATCCGAGTCAATTTAGACCTGGCGGGACCATTGCTTTCAGCAAGGTGAAGTTCTAACTGTACGCTCATCATGGCTACGACTGCTCCTCCTGAGATCCAAGTTTATGCATTACTCCCTCACGCTGTATCGCTTGTCGGCGGCCTTGATGTCGACCCTTCCAATTGGCATTGGGTCCATTGTCTCACCCTCCCAGTAGAGACGGTCAATGCACTGCAGTTCTCGCAGAGGCCGTACAAATGGATTCGCTATGCCACCGGAGCCATCGTTGGAGCAGAGGGTCACCTTTCATCGCGCCCCGACTCGCTCAATGTTGTGGACTACAACGCGGTCCTCCCAGCCGAGTCCACCACTCTCTACTATCACACCAGCGATGAGGAGAGGCGAAGGATGTTCCCGGTCGATCCTGACATCGGGCGCACACGCATCACCTCTAGTGTTACCACCACTCGGAGGGCTCGATTCCACGACGACGTTGCAGAACGGGATGGGAGGACGTGTGTCTTGACGGGCATGATTCATGGGGTGTGTGACGCCGTGCATCTTCTGGCCCACAGCAAGGGTAATGAGGTATGCTACGGCATTCTTTACTCTCAGTCTGTCTCGCTCACTATCGCATCGGTGATAGTACATTGAAGATTATACTCGGCGCCGTAGCCGAGACCGTAACGGAGGCGACATTATACAGGACATCGACAGCGTCCGGAACGGCCTTCTTCTGAACAGCTTCACTCACAGGGGTTTGGGTACCGACGTTGCATTCTTAGCAGTACGTGCTGCTTGTGCAATATGTACCTACTTGGAGCCTGACAGCGCCAATGAACAGACACCTAACTTTGCCATGACCACGGCCGACGTCAACCCCACCGCTTTGCCCACAGACAAAGCGTGCACCGCACATCTCTTCCTGCTTGGTCATGCCGAACGAGCTTTTCTCGGCGACGAGACACTCCCTTTGGGTTCTCCTCTCCGAGTTTCTAATACTCCTGAGTGGCCCCCTACCATCCTCTTCGACGCCGTCTACGCTGGCGCTGTACTTCACCATTTCGGCACCCAGACACTGAAAGATGAGGTCACCGTGACTTGGAAAGACATCTACAGGGTGATTGCGGATGAAAAATCCGCCGCAACGAAGAAGGTGCAGAAACAGGAACGTGAGGCACGCTATCAAGCTCGTGCTAGCCCCGACGCCTTCGACATGCTCATGGTTCTGCCATATATCAAGGTGCCACAGGATGACCTGGAGGCGGCGTTTAGGGAGGCAGAGGAGAAGGCAGAGGCGACGGAGCAGAGACGCGCGCGGGAGAAAGTCGATGCTTGGATGAAACAATCTTCTGCCGTATAGCTTGCACATCATACTCCTAGCCTTTGAGAGTGCTCTCTTCCCCGAATCCAATTTCCACTGATGAGCATGCACCGGACCTGCAGCCTGACGTGGCATTTTTCGGCAATTACAATCTTGTTTGGGGTGGGGGGTTCGTCCAATACAACGTCGTCGTTAACGGGGCTAAAGGTACGCTCGCACAAGCCCACTTTAACCTACTCACAAATCACTGACGACGTCGCGCATCTTTACAGAGGGATTTGAACACCTGCTTGGACAAGTCTCCACGTCCGCGTTTCACAATTTCGCAGAGCGAATTGCACTCCCAAAGCGCCATCCCACCACCCGCGAAGCCGTCCTCTAGAAGATATTTGACTGGACACTAGCTTCCAAGGACCGCAAGGCATGGCTCCTGTGGCTGAACGGCGCTGCCGGATCGCGCAAATCCGCGATTGCGCAGTCCATCGCTGAGATATGCGGGAAGAGGAAAATTGCCGTTATCAGTTGACGTCTGGTGCATTTGGATCCTCCGGCCCCCCATAATAATGGCCCATATGTCATTTGTGACGGAGCATGTGCGCATTTTGACCACGAGCCAGCCGTCTCGACTCGCGCCGCGCGCCGCGCGGTGCATACTAGTACATAGCCCAGCGTCGAAGTAGGTACAGCTGTGTCCTTTTGGCCTGAATCTTTGCATCTTGAAAGTATTATGGTGTATCTCTCTAGCTGACTTTGTTGAAAAATCATTAGTTTTGAGGCTAATTGAGTCACAGTCAAGTCAAACTATTCCGGCAGCGGCAAAGGAATTATGTACTAAGGGCGCCGCTCTAGACGGATATCCGCTGCATGTCCCGGGTTGCTCGCGAGGGCTCTAGTTAATGCATAGTGAAATTGTGTCATTTCTTCTCAAACCATCGAGAAAGTTGGGAGTCAAGTTGCATCGAGTCAAAGTGTTCCGACCAAGATGGCGTCGGAAGGCGCGAGTCAGTTTCCGCACAGCTTAGCTTTGCCGATCGGGCCGAGTTGTCCGGGAAGCCGTATATTTTGCCCTCGTTCCTTCTTCCTTTACTTTTCACCGGCTCACATACTTGTTACTTGACCAACACCAGGTCGCCAAACCTTTCGCGAAATTCCTCATGGACGCCACGACGTCTGCACCTCCTCCTGCTGCTGGCCCCGCTGTCCCGGCAGAGAATGCTCGCAAAAAAAACCCGCCACGAAGGAGACCCCCGCGCCAGGATGGACTTGTAGGCACAGAATCCAAGCCAGCGAAACGAGCAGAGCGTCAGCCGTCGTCGAACGAGGCCAGTACGTCGTCTGTTGCGCCAAGCAGAGACGCGTCGAAGGCGCGACATGCGAGACGACCGAGGCCGCCCGGCGACGCGCAACCGAGAGATCCTGCAGATCATCTGCCAAAGAAAGAGGGAAACCGCAGAAAAGCCAACTTCGGGTCTGGTTTGACGCAGACCGACGCTCCTGCTGACGACAGACCCATGGAGAAGCGGAAGAACCCCCAGCATCGCGGTGATAATCCAGATGGGACGACGACGACGACGACGGGTCCACGTCGTCCGCAGGAGAAACGGAGGGCGAACCACCTCCCTCAAGGGGACGATCTGACATCGAGTTTGATTCGCCAGCTCAGCACGCCTCCGTATCCCGATTGTTCGATATGTTTCTCTGCGATCCGTCCCGACCACGCTATCTGGTCCTGCTCTCCTTCTATCCCAATCATCACATCGAGCGAAACGCAAGTCCAGCAGTATTGTTGGTCATCATTCCACGTCAAATGCATTCGCTCTTGGGCGGATAAGAGCGTGAAGGAGGTCGCGGAAGCATGGCGAGCACGGGGCGAACCGAACAGGAAGGGTGATTGGAGATGCCCAGGATGCCAGGGGAAACGCGAAACAGTTCCCTCGGGCTATTGGTATGTATATGCTATACCTATGTCGCCTGATCTAATTTCTGACGTGGGTGTAGGTGTTTCTGTAAATCGACTTCTGAGCCAAAGCCTTTACGGCTGTCTACTCCTCATTCCTGCGGCAATTCGTGTTCGAGGGCCCGCGAAAGCGGATGCGGTCATCCGTGTCCCCTTCAATGCCACCCTGGCCCTTGTCCTCCCTGTCAAGTGACCACCCGCTCCGAATGCTATTGCCCCCAGAAGAATATCTTAACTTTCCGATGCGGCATCGATGTACGACAGGGCGCTCGGAGCCTCTCGTGCGGGAAAGTTTGTGGACGAGAACTAGGGTGCGGCAAACACGCGTGCGAGAAGGTATGCCACGATGGCCCATGCGATAAATGCGAAGTGACGGAAGAAGCAGCGTGTTGGTGCGGAAAAGAGACGCGGGTTATCACTTGCGGAGAGGGAAGGCCGATCGAATGCTTTGTCGAAGGTGAAAAGCCGTGGATCGGTCGGTTCAGCTGCGATAGTGTTTGCGATAGGTACTTCATCCATTTATCTTTCTGATTACGGCGACTGATGTTGTGTAGGCTCTTCGATTGCGGCATCCATCGCTGCGAGAAACCGTGTCACCCACCATCTTCGAAGCCCGCCGTCTGCCCCCGCTCCCCGTCCAACATAACTCACTGCCCCTGCGGCCAGAACGCTATCGCCCCCGACCCCTCCGCCGACCGTTCGCAATACACGTTTCCCACGCGCACCGCGTGTACCGACCCCATCCCGACATGCACGTCGACGTGCGCCAAACCGCACCCCGCGTGCTCGCACGCATGCACGGCGCGCTGCCACACGGGCCCGTGCCCGCCCTGCCCGGTCCAGATCGTCCGCCCGTGTCGGTGCGGCGCGACTACGAAGAGCATGGCGTGCCACGACGTGCTGCTCGAATCTGCTACCGGCGCGGAGGAGAAGGAGATTCTGTGCGACAGGCCCTGCCAGGCGCTGCGCGCCTGCGGGAACCATCGGTGTAACCGACTGTGCTGCCCGCTTGCGTCGCTGGCGATGACGGCGAAGAAGGGCAAGCGCCGTGTTGCTGTCGAAGAGAATCAGGGCATTGGGGAGGAGCAAGGCGGCTTGCATGAGTGCGATCTTGTGTGTGGCAAGTTGCTTTCTTGTGGGAATCATCGCTGCGAGCGCCGCGAGCACCGCCTTGGGTGCCCTCCTTGCTTACAGAGCTCCTTCGAAGAGGTGAGTATCGGGATGTCCAGCCTTAGGATTTGTCGATGTTGATGGATGCATATCTAGCTTATATGCCCTTGTGGACGAACCGTGTACGAGCCCCCAATTCCGTGCGGCACGCGCATGGAATGTCACTACCCCTGTGCCCGCCCTCCTCCAGCATGTGGACATGCAAGCACCCCTCACTCGTGCCACGCCGACACCGTACCGTGTCCACCATGCGTACATCTCGCGAGCAAAGAGTGCGCGTGCGGGAAGAAGGTCGTCCCGAACGTGCGCTGCTCGCTGGAGACCGAGAAAATCTCCTGCGGGACGGTCTGTGGCAAGCTCATGGCGTGTGGTTTCCATCTGTGTCAGAGACTCTGCCATGGCGATGCCTGCGGTGGATGCACGGCGCCATGTGGTAAGACGCGAAAATCATGGTGTGTGCTATCAAAATTACGCTTTTCCCTGGTTTTAACCCCTTGTTATCGTCTGATAGCTTGCCTAATACCCACCCTTGTACGCGGCCGTGCCACGCCCCCTCCAGCTGCCCCGAGACCGAACCGTGCGAGGCGCTGATCACACTCACCTGTCCCTGCGGACGCATCCGGCAGCCCGTACACTGCGGCAAGAGCGCCACTTCGCGCGGGTCGGAGAGCACGCAGGCGCTGATCAAGTGCTCGACCGACTGCCAGATCGCAAAGCGCAACGCGCGCTTGGCGGACGCTCTGGGCATCAACCCCGACGCGCAGAGCAAGGGGTCGGCAACGGCGACGTACAGTGACGATGTTGTCGCTTTCGCTAGGGCGAATAGCAAGTTCTTGCCCGTTGTTGAGAGAGCCTTTGCGGAGTGGGTTTCTATTTTAGCTGTTGTTGGATGTCTTTTTTTGACTGGTGCTATTATAGTTTCGTTACATCCGAAAAACGGACTCAAGTCCTTCCGCACATGCCTCAAGACAGACGGAAATTTGTTCACGACGTATGTCAAATCCTATTGATTTTATATGTTCCACCACTGATACCGTTTTCCTTTCTTGCAGCTCGCTGCTGTATACAGGATAGATACCCAAATGATAGACCAGGAACCCAAACGAAGGTGAGTTTCTCGTGCAGCGTTGGTGTTCAACTTCACTGACGTGATCCCTCGAATAGCGTCCAGCTTCTCCGCCGCCTCGATACACGCATACCGTCTCCTACCCTCTCGGCGTATATCGCCTCCGCCGCTCCACCCCCCAGCCTCGGCAAACTGGCGGATTTCCGGAGCATCAAGGGATCGCAGGCGCCTTCGTGGAGAGCTGGTCCCCCAGGAACCCTCGCGCCATCGTCATCTAGACCAGCCAGTGCTAGCGCTGCTGTCGGCGGGTCGGCGTCGGCCCCGCGCGGGTGGACTTCCGTTGTCTCGCGACCTACCGCTGCTTCGAGTACGTCGGTGGCCGTACCTAGGCCAACGGCGTCGCTGGCTGCCATGTCTGCGGGCGCGCTGGCGTCGCGGCAGGCGGGCCCTGTCGCCTCGGCTTCCCACACCCGCACGTCGTCGCCAGCGAACTTGCCAGCTGTTTCTCTGGCTGCTGGTGCTCCTCGCGATGCGGATGTGCCAGACAATTGGGAGGATGATATTTGATCCAGCCCTTTCAAACAATATCATACTTCCTTTTTTCTGCTGTTACCTGTAGATAATGTATGACAATACTCCAGACACTAGATTTGATCGTTACGTGTTATGCATTTATCGAGAATTGCGGATGTACAGGTTCAGAATGATACATAATGTTTTGAGTATAGATCGATCTATCCTATTTGAAAGTCTCCAAGCCTGCAGTGCTGTATGCTTGATGCCATACATGCCGTTTGCGGTCTCGTGAGCTTTAGTTGCTTCTCATCGATGTGATCACATCGAAATTTCGATTCAATGCGCAATAGCAAAGGTGCACGCAACCCAAACGCAACCAACACACAACGTAGTCCATCCAACCCACTCAAGCTCAACGTTCGACCCAGATTCAATCCATGGAAACATACTCACTTCTCGCCTCAAACCTAGGGACAGACTGCATCGCAACGCAGGCAGATCAGGTTGCCAGAATCAAAGAGTTTCTGGCTGAACCAATCTCCAAACTCAATGAACTACAACGCGAGATCGACCAAGTCAAGGCCCACTATGACTCTCTTGTGGAGAAGCACATGGAACTTTCGCGCTACATCAAACAATACGAATCGCTCATAGCTCCCATTCGCCGCCTCCCCGTCGATGTCATCCGGGAAATCTTTTTGCATTGTCTCCCGACAACCCACAACGCGGTGATCAGCTCTGAAGAGAGTCCGATCCTGCTCACTCGCATTTTCAGCAGCTGGCGTCGCATTGCTCTAAATACCCCAGTTCTCTGGGCGTCAATCTATATTCCAATACCAGCGCCACACCATGAGGATGCTATGAAAACTACAAGGATTCGAGCAAAAGCAATCAAGGAATGGCTCGGTCGGTCAGGAGGATGTGTACTGAATATCTTCCTGCATGACGACCGATTCACCCTGTCAGACAACACGCCAACCGATATCTACGACACTCTCCTCGATGCCCTAATCCCGTTTTCGCGGAGATGGGGCGAGCTCATTTGCCGGACTCCTCCTACGAGCCTTAGGCGTATTGCCGCAATTCCCGCCAGCGACCTTCCTCACTTGCATACACTCTCCCTCTTCGATGCCGATGCCGATGACTGGGCGGAGAGCGGCGTCATCCGAGCACCACGTTTGCGTTCAATCACATACGGCAACATGACGGAGAATTTCGCTCAACTCCCTTTATCATGGGCTCAGCTAACTGAAATTGCAATATCCGGCCCTGTACAGGTACTGCAGACAGAGGTTTATTCCGTCGCGTCGATTGCAAAGCTCTTAAATGCATGTCCCATGTTGCGCCGATTCCACCTGGCCATTACGTTTGAATTTGAAGGGCAAAACCATACAGATGGGCCAATCGAACGCGCCCCAATGACTGTTGCTCTGAGGGACTTGGAGTACTTCTCTATTTTAGCAAATCGTCCAGATCTAATTCAGCTGCTCGATGCGCTTGACGCGCCCGCTCTTGAACAGTTGGACATCCGCCTTCAAATCACGCCAGAGATTTTCTCACCTCTCATTATGCTTTTGCAGCGCACGGCACACACGCTCCACACCTTGACACTTGACCCTCGTGGACTTAGCTGCGCCGACTTGGTCGCCTGCCTCTCCGCCTGTTCCAACCTCACCGCGCTCTCGTTGCACAGCAATGGTTTTGGTATGACCGTACCCAATCTACTAAAACTTGATGACAATTTTCTTTGGGGTTTGCTTGTTCCGTACGATGGGGAAAATTTTACCGTACTGCCATTGAGGACATTTTCTTGCATCGTGTGGAACTATCTCTCAGACGCGGGCGTTCTGGAGGTTTTGCATGCGCGATGCGCAGCAGATGGAACCAGTGCAGGTGGCTTCTCGACGCTGTCACAAGTGAAAATCCGCTTTATACGGCCACAGAAGCACCCGATGTTAATTGCAATCAAAGACTTTGCAGAAATGGGCGTTGCCTGCGATTTCTTCTACTTACCAGGGTTCAGGCCAACAAAATCTTTACCGAGAGATGGACTTTCTGCTCCTCCGGAATCGATAGGGAACCGGATAATGGTGCCCCCAACCTTTTGAGCCATTTATTCGCGCTGGCGGAATGTGTATGTAGATTTTCTTGAGTTTCTTGCGAATTAGTTTTGTTCAGAAATGGCAATGATCGTTGATGTGGGACCGCCTGACGAACATTGGAAGCTTGATAATTATTTTTTTGCTAAGTTCGGGCTGTTTCGACACTGGAGAGTCGGGAGCACTGCAGAGAGTGAGGCAGTCGTTCGTATTATAGGTGGTCTAGAAGTGCGCGAGAACGAAATGGACGTCATAATTCATGATTAGTAACCATGAGGCCGCGAAGCGGCACTACCTGCTACGTTTTTCTGGTGGGAAAATCGCAGTAACCCAAAGCACTGAATGACCTTAGAATAAATAAGTTAGCTACAAGTTGGGTGAGATCATCCGGATTGAAAAAAAATGGGGTAGATCCAGCTTCCAATGATGCTCGGCGCTCAGCGCCCACTGCTCAGTGCCCAGCTCTGAAGCGCTGATACACGATTCATACTCCTTGATATCTGTTACGGCCGATCGTGCTCCGCTGTAATCGCTTCCGCTGCATCACCGAGCGCGTCGAGTCAAATGGCCCATGGATAACGTCATTGAATATTGAAGGCGCACAAAAGGCGAACGCAAATGAAACGCATCCATCGAACTGTGAACGCCATCAGGCGCTCATAGCTTCCATTCGCCGCCTCGAGTCCGACGTCGATTTCATCCAGGAAATCTTGCTCCACTGTTCTGCGAGTTTGTGCAAGCCCATTTAGCTCTGTGTTGCATAAACTCGCTGTTCGGATACTCTTGCCGGCCCCTGCTCCAAATCTTTCAAAGCAGGACAAACGAAGCTGTCTGAAATTCAGAGAAAATATACGTATATGCTTTATTGTCCGATATGGAAGTCAAGACCTTCAATCTGTTTAACGAAGCTGTTACCAAAACATTTATTCAGACGTAGTACGTCACTAATATAGTTTACACTCCACCATATGGTACGCCACCGTAGAGTATAAACGCTAAATAAACAAAAAAAAAAAAAA
>JAEKIV010000451.1:0-27041 GCA_016801325.1 Hypholoma fasciculare
TTTTTAAAATCTTCAAATCTCCCGCCA
Organism: Hypholoma fasciculare; assembly: GCA_016801325.1. Lineage (NCBI taxonomy): Eukaryota > Fungi > Basidiomycota > Agaricomycetes > Agaricales > Strophariaceae > Hypholoma > Hypholoma fasciculare. Next base: position 28 of record JAEKIV010000451.1, read on the forward strand.
AAATTCAGACAGGGTCCATCCACTAAAACCCTCTACCTAAAGGTATCGGGGATTTACGAGACTCAAGAGACTTGCAAGAGACCATACCGACCAGATTCACTAATCGGATGGAGGGAGACATGACCGGCATTTCATCGAGGACAACTTCGACGCCTAAAAATAAGATAGGCCCGCAAGTGGCTTATCCGGCATTCCCAACTACATATGTTGCATAAAATTATCTACGTCTAAAGAAATAAGTGAATAAGAAAGGTATTTAGATATAACATGATTGCACTTGACTCGTCTGCTGACCGAGATGTCTAGATAGATTGTTCGTATGTTCCGCTTTAATGCAACAAGAAAATGCTAGTTACTGATTCCCAGTCCCTCGCAGATAGATATGGATACATTGATCGTACAGGGTACAGGGCATGTAAGCCGCGTGTTCGCACTCCGCAGGCCTCAGCTCTGAGTTTGGTATATCTTCACGCTTCTGATCTCCCAGTCTGTGAATATAATGTCAGAATGGTCAGATGCCGAAGCGCAGCAATTGACCCGGGCACGCACAAGCTTCGGACATCGAAGCACCGTTGGCCCGAACGAATGCTTCGCATGTGGAGACACCGGTGCGCGTAGCACAGCTTTGCTCTTGCCCTGGAATTCCAGAAGAAGTCCACACACCGCTTGCCCAGTCTCCACTGTGGAGCCACAATTTAAGTATATGTTGTGGCAAGCCAGTGACCTACGTACCAGAGAGTTGTGTCAAAAATTGCAGAATGATTGACAAAAAATTGGAAAGGGGCACAGGAGGTAGCGGGCCACCTTGCTTGTGCTGTACCCCAAGTATCTGGTAAAGGAGCGCCAGCGGTGATGTCCGAGGGGATAGAGTTGGCCGGGAAAAAGTAAACAGCTATGCCGTCTGTATCCCACACCACTAAAATGGAGATTAGAGATACACGAAATTTTTTGGCTCGTGTATAATACACACTGGCATATACCCCTCCGCCGTTGGAGTTGAACCCCGAACCAAACGAGTTACTCGTGGCCGCACGGATGCCGCAACCTTGATTTCCCGTGGTCAAAGCAGCACAGTCAGTCCCGCCAACGACCGAACCAGAAATAGACAGTGTGTTGGAGTTGGAGCTGGCCAAAGTGCATCCAACATTGGTGTGAACAGTAGCCTGGTTATTCGTATAATTGTTCACGCCTTCCACGATGTCAATTTCGCCATCGACAGGCCAGTTTGGACCTATGATATATTGAGTAATGATCGCACACTCTTTATCCTTTGATAAATACCGTTCGTCCAGAACGCCCTGTTCATTCAACATATGGGTGAGATGAGTCTATGAGAAACTGAGTGGCGACTTACGGCCAGACACCACAGCCTGTGGGCATATGCACAGAGTCCATGATAAACAATCCACCGTTGTACTGACTGTCTGTGGTAATCCGGACACTATTGCGAGTGTTCGAAACTACTGCTGTAGTATCGACCTTCATGATAGCATGCCCCTGGGAATTAATTGATACGAGTCCACTCGAATTCTAAGTTATAATGAGCACTAACTAGTCACAACCAAAAGTAATACGACGTACCGCAGTGCTTTGATCGATGTAGGTGACAATGCCTAACTCGTGAGCTCAAGATGGAGTGATATTGGGACAAAAATGACCAACTCACCATTCGTAGGATCCGCACCAGTAAAAAAAGTCCATTCATTGAAGAAATCCTGTCCTTCCTACAGGCCCGTTCAATAAAGCAAATCACTGCAAAGACAAGGTACCCTACATGACTCTCAACAAGATTCCATGGGGAGGCCGCTGAAGTAGTAGTCGATGTAGGGCTGGAGCCAGATTTTGTACTCGTTGCTTGACCTGTGCTCTCTGTCGGACTTGCAGAGCTTGTTGCATTGCCTCCAGAATTTGAAAAGGGTGCTTGACTCCCTGACTTGCAATATACAACATGGTCCGACTGGTCCACACTCGCCCGAGAAACAAGCATGGTGCCAAAGGCGAGCCGCAAATCCTGCGCGAGGTTGTGCGTGTGCCATATGGCTTTCTGGTGGATGCTGTGTGCCGCACGCCGGACAAGGGTGTGCGATGCTATTGTCGGATCCACAGCTAAGAGAGCCGCATAGATCGTGAGGTGCTTAAAGCCCATCATTCAAGAGAGAACCGAGAGAGGACAGGGGAGCAGACTGCGGAGTCGACTCGGAGGTGCAAAACTCGAGTGTAGAAAGCTTAAGAAGAGACAAAAAAGAAACTGAAGGGAAAGGACTGGGCGCAGCCCGTTATAATTGCAAGATATAGAGGATGAAGGGGAAACGGTGACAGTGGAACGGCAAGAACCCGCGATAACCACGAGGTGGATGTGTGCACTAGGTGCTTGTGCTATTGTACTCCAATTATTACCATGAACACACCACGTGCATCGCGGTTACTTCTCCATTCCGGCCTACGGTCGAAGAGTTCACTGAACAGAAATATCCCTCGTCTATTCTTCTGTAACTCGACAGAATTCAAGGGTAGTCACAACACAGGAAGGCAAATGAGGCATCATATACGTAACTGGCGTGATTATAGGTCTCCCTCTGTCCACTCAAAGTACTACGCGCATCCTATAAGAACAAAAAAAAATGAAAGGTAATGCAGATGCTCCTAATGATAAAGTATAACGGTGGAACGATTTACATACCCCGAGCAACGAAAGGATATACAGATCAAACCAATAAAATGGACAAGAACATGGAAATTCAAATACTCTGTCCGCCCTGCAGAAACTGATACGAAAGATAAATGGGAACCTAGCGATGAGACCCAGGGCTAAACGCATCCCTTATGCTTCGCCGAAGTTCGTCGTGGTGCGAGCTGCTGACCGACGACCCTGGTTGAATGTTCGATCCCGGGACGCTCGTAGATACAAGGCCGTCAAGGTCAAGATCAACAAAGTCAAGGATTCTGCGAGACAAGAGCTGTATTTCTCCTTGGCCATCATTTGTCTCCGTTTCTTGGTACGAATGCTGTGAGTGGTGCGAATGAGGAGTACCGCCGACAGACGAAACAGGAGATGTTGTCCGTGTTGTGGCTAACACTTTGATGTTGGGGATCAAGATACTGGAACTCCGAATGTTGCTTATAAGTTGAGGATCTATATAAAATCAGTCAATGTAGATCAAAGCGGTTGTTATACAAACACATACCACCAGACTCAAGCAATTGAACAATGGTCCATACGGCAATATGTTGGAATGTTGCGTCTGGGCTGCTCAGGAAGCGATGAAGATACTTATGCATTCCGCCATCAGGTTTGTCCCAAACTTCGTTGAACGCCGAGTAATCATCTGTCGGTGAGCGACCGTCTAAGGACCGCTGTTCAGCGGAACGCTTTAATAAGATGAAACAAACAAACTCTTACCCTTGGACGAAAGATTTCCTAATGCCGCGGCGCTGTTCCCCTGTACCTCGGAGCTTGGTGAATTTGTGAGGGGAATAAGAACCTCACAGATGCCCATCTCCAACAGTTGTCCCTTCAATTCATCTAGAAAGTGTTAGATAAGGGGAAGCAACGGAAGAAGACGTTTATTACTGACCACTCAATGCAAGAACAGCTACACAAGCAGTCATCTCGCTTTGCACGTTAATGGGCACTTCCAGAACCAGTTCTTTGATCGATTGGACAGCGCCTGCCTTGACTATGGCCTTCTTATTCTTTTCTGAGCTGGCGGCAAGGTTGCGAAGTGTTGAGATTGCGTGGCATTGAACCTCTTCATTATCTTTGAAAGAAAGGAGCGTGATCAGAGGTTGTAGGAACCCGGAATCGATAATGGGCGATTCGTTCTGTGGGTGGATGGAAACATTACGGACGCATGCAGCAGAAGAGAGTATGAGTGGCAGATATGTTGACTGAAGAAGGCGAAGGAGAGACTGGAGACCGTCGGCTTTCACAATTTCTAGTTGATATTTCTCTACGCTGGGAATTAGAAACCGTAAATCTGCGTCACAAATATGTGCGACTAACCATCACTGGCAAGATTTCGCAAAGCCAAAGCTGCTTGGCATTGGACCTTCAAACTAGGACTGTCCATAAGCATTACCAAGCTTGTCACAAGCTTGGGCTCGCTCTGAGCCAATTTCTTGCGGTTGGCACCTGAGAGCAACAGGCCGATAAGAGACCACAGTATATAGGGCATCAGGATGTCTCACCATCCACGGCAATGTTGCTGAGAGCGGTAGTGCAGTAATACTGGACGTCGGTATCTGGCGAGTTCAAGAGGCTCACAAGCACTGGAATCGCACCAGCGTTAACGAGTTGCTGCCGGTTCTCGTCTATCAAAGTAAGGCTCGATCAATAGTCTAAGCAATGACTATTGCTGATGATTCTTACCCGAGTGGGTCATGTTTAACAAAGCTCCAGTTGCGTTTCGCTGCACTCGCATATCCTTCGAACGAGCCAATCGCGTAAGAGGAACTAAAGCGCCCGACTTGGCGATCTTCGTTTTGTTGTCATCTGAAATTAAATCATGACTGAAGTACGCTCCAAAGGAAATTCAGCGCCGAGACTTACCATGGGTGGCGAGATTCGTGACACAACCAACAGCATTGCATTGCACCTCAACGTTAGGACTAAGCATTTGACGGATCAATGGTTCGAGGCCTCCAAGTTTTACAATGAGAAGCTTGTTGTCGGCTGAGGGGTGTTATGATGACATGTCCGACATAAATGTGAAGAAAACGCACTGTTAACCGCCAGATTTCCCAAAGCAGCACTCGCCGCCCGCTGTACTTCCGTGTCATGGCTACTGAGCAAGAAGAGAATAGGATCGAGGGTGTCGCGGCCGACTGGGCGGACTTCTTTCTCCGTTATTTCTGCAAAGGCGAGGGCAGCACTTCGTTGTAAATCCACATTGTCGGAAAAGGAGAGTGTCGTCAATGCGGAGAGAGGAGATCCGGTAAAGAAGTTGGTTGTGGTTCGATCTGGGTATATACATTAATCGTAATCGAGAAAGACAAGCAGTATTCTCACTTTCGAGGTACTGTAGGAGGTCTGCCACAGCCTCTCGTTCGTTTTCCAGAAGTAGTGGTTCATAGGACTGCGACCTGCGCCCCTGGACTAATGCCACTTAGAAAGATCCTGGAGACAGCGACTGACACAGCTTACAACACGATTCACAGCAGCTTGTGACGTTTCCCATGAGAGCTGGCTTGCGTTGAGTAAGAGGGATGAAAATGAAGCAGGAAAGGGGCAGGCTCGGTGAAGTTTGGTATGCTTCAAATTAAACAAAGTAAGAAGGCTGGCGACTGGCTGCACGACTAAAACGGACTTAGCATGAGAATCACGTGATATATTAGGTTTGTAAAATATTAGAATATTAATGGTCATGATTAGATCTTTTTTTAAATTTCACCAAAGATTCACGTTTCAGGCAATCATGACTTCGCCCTCTAGATGCAGCTAGGTGCGCCTTAGCAGATGCGTAAATTTATATCGTGTGCTGGAACAGGTTTGAAAATAAGGATAGAGCAACCAAGAAGTTGACGAATGCTCTCAGATTAGCAGCCACTACTTACTCGCTTTCTTCTTCGTCCTCCTCGTCGCTAAACTCTTCCTCAGCTTCATCGTCAATAAACTTGGACATAGGGTCGTCGTCATCCTCGCTGTCGTCATCGTCATCCTCCTCGCTCTCGTTACTGTCGCTCTCGCCGCCTAACTCAATATCCTCGACACTTCCTTCGTCGTCGCTCCCTACCTCGACTTGAACATCCATGTCTGCATCGTCGTCACCGGAGTCCGTCTCGCCCTCTGTGTAACGCTTAACAATTAACTCCTTCTTGGCTTTTTTGGTTTTACTTCCTAGAGCTGTGACCGGAGTAGGGGCTGTCGACGCTCGTGTCTCTACTTGTGCTAGCACCATGTCCAAACGACCACTCAGGGAAAGAAGGCTATCATGTAGACTCAATCTCGCAGTTAATGTGGCATGCAGGCCGGATAACCGCGCAACAAGATCGGGTATCTACGCAAATATTCATAAGTCAAAATGGTCTACACATATTAAAGCTACTCACCGTCATTAAATGTCCAGTGTGGATGGCAAGAACTGTTTTCAACCAAGTCAGAAGTCCCATGCCACGCTGAGAGCTTGCTCCCCCACCGCCTCCTTTCATGTTAGCTGCGCGGGCCCCTCTTCCTAGTCGGTCCACGCAAGCAGTAATCAAGGGAATGGCCAATTGAGGGGGGAGTCTCCGAACAGTATTTCGGATTAGTATGGGGTCCGAATGGGTGAGACACATTTCAAGTAACCGGGAATCAGAAGAATGCAAAGCTTGGATGAGAGTCCGAGTCAGCGAATTGGCCGGGATTACTGAGATATCCGACTTCGCCTGCTTTTTGCTCGTTTTCGATGTAGCACCGCCCGAGACTAGGTCGTCGTCATCACTTTCTGACTGCTGTCCTGCGTCGCCCTCCACCACAGCCGTGAGTCGTTGTCCCAGTGAAAGTTCCGCAAGATCGACCTGTAAAGAACCATCCAGGTAACTAATCTCGGCATCATCGTGGCTGTGGTCTTGGGCGATTTCGAAACCAGAGCCAATTGCCAGGGAAGTCGATTCTGTGTAACGCTTGTTTGCGGCTACCTGTTAATAGAAGATATTAGACAGTATTTTAATAAGGGAAAGAAAATAATCAATGACCTGTGGGATGTCATCTGTGGATACTTGACTAATTTCGTCCAACACTGGGGCGGAAATATAATTGCCACTTTCGTCAAGATAACGCTACAAACATATGAGCGAGTAGGGCAAAACTCAGAGCGCAGTCTACCCACAATTATATCGAATACTGGTCGTACACTCTTCACAAGTCGAACCACACGGATTGACCCCGTTTCTGCAGGGACAGGTACAAAGTCAAGAACCGCTTGGTCATGAGAATCGCTTTTTGACGCAGTAGAAAGAGTAGAGCGGGGGACAAGAGATGGAATCTTGGAGGCCTTGTCTCCAACGCTACGAGGGAAATCAGTAGGAATGGGAGTAAAGGTCAACTTTCCAGAACTTGAAAGTGCTATCAGAGTCTCCCGTGATGGCTCGCTTTTATCGAGTCGAAGACTCCTTACGTCGGAATCAAGCGACATACTTGCAATTGATTTCTCGTTCAACGACGCGCCATCCGCATTCCAGACATAAATAAAACGATCGCTTTCTGCGCTTGAGAAAAAAGTTGTCGATGGTGTTTCGAGGGTGGACCATAGAAGGTTTTTTATTGGGGAAGCATGCCCTGTAAACGAAGCAATTTGTGTAGGTTTTTGAGCAGAAGTGGAATCCGCGGATTGCACTTCCAGTAGCCGGATATGGTGATGCGCGACCAGAAGGTCTGTTTGATCAATCTCTCCATCAGGCCGAATGGCGAACGAAGTGGATGGAATATGGTCGTCGTTTTTCCAGCTTCGCAGTATGTGATTCTTCCCAATATCCCAAAGCCGTATAGTGCTGTCAGCACTTGATGTCCAAAGAACAGATTTATCGGCAAGGCCAATGGCGAGAGCAAATATTGAAGTCGTGCTTGTTGGATGTGATAGTGTGCGGATGACTTTTGAATGTGTGGGCGAGAAAAACATAATGGTTCCGTTGGAAAGGCCAACCACAAGAACGGCGACTTTCTTGTCGTCTTCTTGGACAGCATTATCGTCCTCAGACCGCGTCTTCTTTCTCTTCTTGCTCGGTGAACGGCTCTCGGGGTCTGAGGATCCCAGATGTAAAGTACTCCATGACAGGACAGAAATGCGCCCTGAGTCCACCGTATATTCCGACACGGCTTGGCCAGACACAACATTATAGACGCGTATACGATGCTTGTCCACCGCGAGCGTCGCTAAAGCAAATAGAGTGCCGTCTGGAGAAAAAGAGGAGAGAACAGAAGAACTCTCCAATTGAGATGGTTGAGAGAGGGAGGAGGTGGAAATTGGTCGGCTCTTCGAAGGCTTTGAATGTGAAGCCGAGGACTTTTTCGAGGGCGCCATTTTGTTAAAGTCGGGTGCTGCACGCAAGACTTGATGAATTCAATTTTTCAAATAACCGACTCCAGGCACGTGATGTAGTTAATGTAATCAGATAAATGGGCCACAACGTTTTAGGAGAGTGACTCTTCTGGGCAGTGGCAGAAGTGGCGGAGCCGGTTCAAGCGCTTCTTTCTATCTTCCGCCATACCTCCCCGCTCAATAGATATGAACTACATTCAGGTATTTCTCCCATTACATTACATGAATCTCCCCTAAATCCATGTTTTTGTAGCTGGAAAAGCTAGGTTCGTTGCTCTTCAGTGGCTTCGCCAGTTCAGACTTGCTGAGTTAGTGCTATAGGCGAGGGAACATACGCCACAGTATTCAAGGTCAGGATCCAGATCCAAGCTTTAGACATCTGCGTAGTCTTTCTCTAATACTATTCTAAGGGCCGATCAAGAACAACTAATGAAATCGTCGCTCTGAAAGAAATCCACCTCGATGCGGAGGAAGGGACGCCATCGACTGCCATCCGCGAGATCTCCTTGATGAAAGAGCTCAAACACGTCAATATTGTCCGACTTCACGACGTAATTCACACAGAGACAAAGCTGGTCCTCATATTCGAATATTGTGAACAAGATCTTAAGAAATACATGGATCAGCACGGAGACCGCGGTGCTCTAGACCCCAACACGGTCCGCAGCTTTATGTTCCAGCTACTGAAAGGCACAGCCTTCTGCCACGAAAATCAAGTGCTTCATCGAGATCTCAAACCGCAGAATCTTCTCATCAACCGAAAAGGAGAATTAAAGCTTGGAGATTTCGGTTTGGCCCGAGCATTCGGGGTGCCAGTGAATACCTTTTCCAATGAGGTATATTCCGAAATGAAAACGGATAATACCGCTATTCACAAATTTACAGGTTGTGACTCTTTGGTACCGTGCTCCCGACGTTTTACTTGGTTCCAGGACGTATAGTACATCTATCGATGTCTGGTCGTGTGGCTGCATATTTGCCGAAATGATATCAGGATCCCCTTTGTTCAGAGGACGAGACAACCAGGACCAATTGCTACATATCATGCGAATTATTGGCACCCCTACCGATGCGCAATTCCAGAAAATATTCAAAGAAACAGTTCGTCCTATCATTTTTCTTCTAAATTCTTTATTTAATTTTTCTCCACACAGCCGGAACTTCAGATTAAACAATTCCCCCGCTATGCCAAAATGCCATTCCAACAAGTTTTACCGAAGGCCTCTCCTCAAGGTTTCTCGATCTGATTCGCTTTATTTTACCAAAATTTGACCTCTTCTTTTAGCCATTGATCTTCTTGAAAAACTCTTGAAATTTGACCCCGCTGAACGCATTTCAGCAGCTGATGCACTCTCGCATCCATACTTCACCAATGCGGTTGCACCCACGCCTTTCGGTTTGAACACCTCCCCTGGTTCAATGCCTCCGCCATCGTACACGTTCCCCCCACCACCGCGCACTGGAAATCACCCCGTACAGCAATACCTCCAACAGCAGCAGCCACAACAAGTTCAACCGCAGCAATTGCAAGGTCAAGTACAGGGTCAAGTCCAAGGTCAAGGTCAAGTTCAGGTACAAGGACAGCATGCTCAGCATGTCCAATACAACAGGCAACCCATACAAAACATGCAGATGTACAATCAACAGCACATACCAACTGCCGTTCACCCTGACCCAATGGCCGCTGCGGCGCATCAAGCTCGAGCGCAGGCGCATGCCCAAGCTATGGCGCAAGTTCAAGCTCAAGCTCAAGTTCAGGCGCAAGGACAGTATGGAAATGTTCAATTCCCTCCTCAATTCAACCCCGCAGGCCGGTAATTTCTGTAGTTTGATTGTACGAAGTAGATTATTTATTAGCTTGGCTCCTCTACATATGTATGTTTGTATCCTTATATCCAATGACATGGCGCTGCGTTTGATAATTACATGCGTAGTACATAGTAAACCCGTAGGACCAATAGTGTGATATGTAGCAACATACAATATGAACCGAACATGTACAGCTGACCTTATAAGCATGAACAAAAAATTGCATACCAAGAAATGCAGAGGGTGAAGACTTCAAGACCAACAACAAGAAGTAATACAAAAGATCGTGTTAAGACAAGCGGATATAGCAAAGCAAAAATAAAAATACATTAGCCGACGGATGATTGACCGAACATCGATATCAGAGCCGCCAAATCAGCTGTAAAGAGGCATTGAGCTTATGCTACCGCACCAGTGACGTAAAATCTTGGGGGTTTACCTTTTCTGAGCGGTTTGCTGAAGAATGCGTTCATGCCAGCGCTTAAGCAGAGTTGCTTCGTTGAATCCTGACAATCCGCACTAAGAGCAACAACTGGTACACCTTGGTGTTAGTTTACTTTTGCTTTGGTCAGATTGCAGTTACCTGGAAGAATGACGGAAACTTTATTTTTTGTTTCAAGGAGACGGAGTCGCTTTGCCGCTTCCACACCGTCGCATATCGGCATATCTTCAGAGGGGAGTTTACTGCGTGATACAATAGTTCGGCGATGCTTATAACTTACGATGATCGAACAGAGCTACGCTGAAAAAACCGGGTTCGTGTGCCTCCCATTCTATTGAAGAATCAATGGATACATCGGGAAGAAAATGGTTGCAGTTACATACCAGCAATAGCTTCCTCTCCATTACTGGTTGCGATGACGTTCAGATCGTACCGCTGAAGTTGTTTAATCAACAAATTTTGAGCGATTGGATTATCTGAATATGATTCACTGTAAGAGAGATGATCGGTGCCATTGGCAATTACCCACCTTCGGCAATGAGGACATTTCCGTAAAGCGTGCGCTGTGCATTTGCAAGATCTTCAATAGCCTTGGTCACTTCCGAAGGTTGGTGAGAAATCATGGGATGCGGTAAATTCTTAAGATCAGCAAGTGTCTGCAGTATGCGGACAAGTCTAGGAGGTTTGGTGATTTTGATTACTCCTGGGATTGTACTGTTCGAAAATATGAGATTTCCTGTCCCACTGGTGGTAGGTGTGTAGAGATGTATGGTTTTGGTGTCCTTGAAGGGTTTGAGATTCAGCACGTGAAGGTAACGAGCTAAATCATCCGCGCGAATATCTGACTGGTCATCGAGAAACACGAAATCAAGAGGTAAATCCGTATTTGAAAAGGCTCGTAGAAATTGATGGGCCTCTGGGATACTGCTGACTAGTTTCACCTTGAATCCGGTTAACATTGTTTGCAGAAGACGGAGTGTAGCTTGGGAACCAGAACAGGCGAGAATGTGAAGGGAGCGAGGATTCGTCAGGACCGAGCGCGTAATCTGGACATCCCGCAAATACTGTTTTTGACAAATGTTGAGTAAGTAAATTGTGACGGTAAAATGACTCTGCTAATAACCTTGTTTGACTCTTCGGAATTGTAGAGCTTGACAGGAATTGTGAACCAAAACATTGAGCCATGATCGAGTTCTGACGTTACACCAATGGCCCCGCCCATAAGTTTGACAAGTTGACGAGATATCGACAAGCCCAGGCCTGTACCGCCAAACCTACGAGTCGAAGAGTTCTGAAACATGATTTTTAGACTATACACCACTCGACCTTCGACAAGGGTCGACTTACATCTGCTTGCTGGAATGGTACGAAGAGCAAATCCACGTCACTGGCCGACAAACCAATGCCAGTATCACTAGTTTAAGAATTTAGTTTCCAAAAAATAGAACACAGCATGAGAGAGGAATGATTACTGTATCTCAAATTTGAGAAGAACTTGGTCACTCGCAGCATTCAAAACGCTGTCGAGAGAGCAGTTCACCCGCACTGAACCACTTGCCGTAAATTTGACGGCGTTCCCAATCAGATTCATGAGCACTATGCGTCAAACATGCCGGTGAATTGCTAGGTCTTCATGATACCATACTACTCACCTTGACGAATTCGAGCATAGTCTGCATATACCCCTATAGAATATATGAGACAGGTTTTCTCAAGATGATACCCACGGACTCGGATCTACATACAGGGGGGGACATCTGCCTCGATGTTGAAAGAAAGGTCAAGCTTTTTGGCTGCCATAGGCAATAATAGTTCCATGCAATCCTATAATTGTAACCAGCCTTGTAACCTTTGTTTTACAGAAAAAAGGGATAACATACGGCGATAATGTTCTGATGAAAAGTATTAATCAATTAATGTTTACATCGTAGCCGGTAAGGCTTGCATACCTCTACCAAAAACCCACTGGGTTCTAATTTGACAGCTATCGAAAGTTTCAGGCTGTGAAGGAGACAGGCAGCATGTAACTATGGTCTCACCCGATGCTTCCAGTTTACTATAATCAAGAATAGAGTCGATGATCTTTCCAGAAATGGCGTTAGAAAACCCGATTTTAGCATAAATAAAGTCAACGGACTTTGAGCAAGAGTTCGCAGGACTGTTTGGCTGTCTGGACTTTATAATATCGTCAAATTAAAGAGTCGCCCAGAACTGATCTGACCCTTGCTCACCTATTTCACTTTGACCTGGGTTGAGTTCTGTACCGCTGAGAAGATCGAGCAAACCGTAGAAAGAGCTAACAAGAATGATTTTTTTTGGTGCCTCAAAGGCAAGGTCAATAGATACCTAAAAGGGGTCCTTAATTCGTGACTCATGGAAGCCAAAAAATTGCTTTTGATCTGATATACGTAGTCAGATGAGTTCTTGAAAGATGGCAATTAGGACAACTTTGGTAGCTTTTAAGGCATCTTCGCGGCTTTTCCTTGCAGCTTCGAGGGCTTCTCTTTGAGCAGCTATCATCTTCAAATTTTCGCGAGTACCCGCTTGAACAGACCGAAACAAAAGTGCATTTGCGATACTTATGCTTGCTTGTTGGCAAAGAAGTGTCAAGATTGTGACCGTGTTCTGAGAAAATGGGTATCGAGAGGCAAAGTATACGGCTCCGAATGTTTGCCCCCGATTGCTGAATATAGGCAGACATATAACTGAGCGGTGTGGTGTTTGTCCAGCTTCCGAAGCGAACCGCGAATCCAACGAGGCGTCAGCATAATACACTCGTTCTTTTGAATTGAGTGCTGAAAAATATCAATGTGTTGGTGAGGCCCGTTGAAGGCAGATAATTTGAAAACGAACTGTGCTGGATGATGGCTTTTTGGAGGGGATCGCTGATAGTCCGAATCGATTTGGGGTTCCTTTCAGCGTAGTTTCATTTTAGGAGAGTTCATATACTGAAATGATAGTACATACTCGTGAACTTGGCATCGTTCTGGCGATACCATGCTGGTTGCCACGGTGTAATCACCAGCTTCTCGTGCGATAACGACTGTCCATAATCATTGAGATAGAGTCAAGCACGATGTGGCTTGGACCTTACCGCATGTGTTTTGAGAGCCAGATGTCTCTACAACTACTGTTTTGGTAGTCTGTCATGATTAGAGGTCTCAGCACACACCAGTTGAAATCTCCGTTAATCTCTGCAAGGCTATAAAATGAGTTGTTAGAAAATAAACCCAGTGAGCGGAACCTCGGAAGAAACCTGATGAAAGATTGATATCACTGGATATGTCTTTACTCCACTTCAGAATCGAAGCAAGGTCAGCAGCGCTTAAGGTTGATTCTTGATCGTCATGGCTGTCTCCATTGCCAAGCACTTGTCGTGAATCAGAATTCAAGGCCATAGCCTCAGTCTGGACTGCCGCATCTGACGAGAAAATGGCCCTTTTGAGCGGCACGTTTGGGCGACTTCCTGATACCGACGTGAGATAGTTACTATTATATGTAAGCTGAGGCTAGATGAAGTTTTGGGTGATTACATACACGATGCCCTGTGCACCCCACTGCGCATGTCTGGATATTCCGCGACGTTGCAATTCGCCGCCGAGAACTTCCACACCGCACCTTACGAAGTGTGAACCTTGCTAAATGGGGCTGTTAGACTGTTGAACAATGAAAATTTTTACCCTCACCAGATATAAGCACCAGCCTTCTTCGGCAAGCCAGTCATCACAAATAGCGAGGCTGCAATTGTGTTAGTATATCATAATTTGAATGGAAGACCACCATACTTGACGGCCGAATCATATAATCTGAATGCATCTGGGGAACCCAGCAATCCAGCAAGTTCTGCGTCCTTGGATATTATAAGCCGAAGTCAATTTCTTTGTCGGAAATTGAAAGGAAACGCAGTTGACTCACAACAAGAGCAAGCCAAGTGCTGACATTGACGGGGCTAGAGGAAGTCCACCTATTGCTAGGTTTAGAAAATACTTGTTAAGAGCGTAATTAATATATTCCAACTTACTTTCGAATGTACCGTTGATTAAGATTGATCTGACTCAAGTACCTGTTACGTTGTTCTCTGACGACGAGACCCTTTCGGATGCACGCTATCATGGCAAGATTGTGGAAAAACAGAGCATAGCGTATATGCCGATGACTGAGAACGTTAGAAATCATTATTATTGTGAACCGTGCAGGGACTTACTTTGGATGGGCGTTTCTCGTCTCATACACGCTGAAACCCAAAGAAGCTGCTTCCTTCACGTGTCCTACAGAAAAGTAACTAACCACCTTGGGTTGACGCGTCTCAGAACATGAATATCATTGGACAGAGGAAGCTTGCCTTGAAGGAATCGTACCTATGCAAAGTCAGGATGGTCAGTGAAACTGGTTTCAGCGATCAAATTGCTAACCAGTTAAGGGAAAGAGCTAGATTTCCAGAATTTTTGTGAATTTCCTCGACATAGTTACTTTCGATGAAAGAATCCGTGTCAAACATGGTTTTCACAGAATCTGCATGTGTGTGACCTCCAAGGACTCGAATACAATTGAGGACAGCTGATAACTGTGTCAATAGGATAACAATTGAGTATATCATAAATGTACCAGTTGCTAAGATGAGTTGCTCCGCGCCTGGAGTCAGGAGTTTGACGTCACTGACGCACTGAAAAGACAGCTTTCAGTAATGGCTGATTGTGGAGAACAAGACATACCTCTTCCGCAGCCGTGATGAGTTCACTGACTGTGATTCGAAGGGAGAATTAGAATTTGACACACGAAGGCCGTGTACGTACGTACGATGTTCAGACACGTAGAATTTCGTAATGATGGTGTGAATGGTAGCAAAACTGGTATAGATGCTAAATATTGTCCATTGAGCCAATCAAATAATACGTCAGCTAAGGAAAATGACAAGACGCACCGATCACCAGCACTATTCCCGTACTTGATTGCTTGTTCCAGACGAGGAAGATTCGCCCGTATGTGGACGTTGTCAAATCCAGACACCATTGAACAAAAAAGTACTTGTGCCCGACTGTAAATAGATGTCCAACTTCTCCGAATCTCGTATGAAGACAAATAGTACTGACCACTTCTCACCGGAGCTCCCATGTCGATCTGCGATTCGGATTGCAAGCTTGGCAAGATCAGCTGAAAATCGATGTAATTCCCGCCGTTCTATTCAAGTAAATTTAATCAAGGCTGCGTCAGATAATTGATACATTCTCACCACCGAGAGCCCAAAAGAACCCTTGAGCAGTACCGGGCGCCATCCCAGAGCTACAGGCACATAAGCATCCTTTATGAAAATGCTTAAAAATCAAATACCGTAAAGCCAATTGTATAGTCTGGCGTTAAATCAAAGTGAGTGATCGTCATCAATGAATACCATCTAGCACTAACAGTAAGTCCGATGACATCTGCGAAGCAGTATGGGGACGGGCTCCAATACGCGTTGACACCTGCATTGATATTTAGCTGGTGAAAAATTTGGCTCGTAGATCAGAACATTCACCAGCATCGTTTAGTAAGCTGACAGCAAGTTCGGTTCTTGGGTCGGTTGTCCTTGGAATCATAAGAATTTCATCAAATCCAACGGCTAGAATTTCATTCTTGACCTCCTCAAACATTACATCTGCCTGTCTTCGAGTTGGCGATAAGTTCACTTCAATCCCCAGAACTTTCAGAGCTAGCAAGGTGTCATTCAGAGCTGCTGTGTAGTTCCCTCTCAGGAAATGATTCCGAGATCGCAATCGCAGTATGTTCCCGCGGTCTTCAGGCTGGTGGATGTGAAGAAAACATTCGTTGAGGACGTTATCAGATATGCTCAAATCACCTGTACGCAGCTTCATGTTTAGCATTATATTTATGTAGAAATTTGACGAAAGAACCTTTCCAGGTATATAATCTGTAGGCATAAATAGAGATTAACGATTGCTTTGGAGGTTGTTTCAATATTTGGAAATGAACTTACGCGGCTAAGCGGGAAAGTAGGCTGAATGTTTGTTGAGGTTTGTCTGCCCATGCATCATCTCGAAGGAGACTACGTGCGCTAACGAAGTATTGTAGTGCAAGCTATTGGACATGTACGTTCGGGTAGTGCTAATGATGTCTAGAGTATATAGACATACCTCGTGCGCTCCACGAGCCCAAGCCGATTCTCCCGCGTCAACCAAGACCTCTAATAGTTCATCTCTCTTCGGGTGGTCATGGAGGAGGTTCAAGCATCTGCGAATTCCTTCCTTGAACAAGACCAAATAAACTAAAACAATGCTGCACCCACCGCTTTGCGTGTTCGGCGATCCGGTAAACATCAATGGGGGTTTCATGCATCATCATCAGAATGATCTGTCCAGAATCTGAATAATTTGTATGTCAGAAGAATAAATCATCTCACCCTAAAAGACATCTTGGCAATAGTCTCTTGGGGAAGGTGATCCGCTTCAGCTTGAGCGGCCTGACGGTAACGATCATGGGCAAAGCTACACATATCTCTCGCCCTTGTGATCAACCAGCCTTCCGTCAAAGCTAGTTGCAGGCCCCGCATCGATTTATGTGTGTTATCCGGGCCTTTCTCGCGGAGATTTGTCACTGCTTGACGGAGATTCCATGAATCGTCCATGTCAACTTCTTCGTTGCCAGAAGGAGTAGTTGAATGCTCTAAATCAATCATCAAGGCCACTTCGGTCACCTTGAACCTACATTAGAGATAATCAACCAATATCGAACGGTGCCATAAACTGTTAGTAGACTCACGTCTCCCCGAAAAATGCAGCCCATAGAAGATACTTCCTGGCCTCCTCTGGCAATTCTTTCAGGTATGTGATCAAAAATGTAAGATCCGTTGGGTCAGAGGTCTTGCGGTTGGATAAACTGTTTTTGATTCCCGCCATATCGTACCTATAAGGCAAACAAAATCAGCATATGAAAATTATTACCTCAACTCAAATTCCTACACCCAGTGATTATTTTCTAAATCAAATTGGATCTAGTCCATTCAGAAGTGACGAAAAAATTCAATGATTAATAGTAAAACTCACATGATGTTGTCGTTGTAAAGTCGTCAAGATACTCCGTGCAGAAAAAGCATTCCCAGATGAAGCGAGGAATACGAAGCGCGATAAAGGCATACATTCTTCAATACCTCGGTGAAGAGTTTTAGACACCAATTGTGAAATTGCTGGAAGCGGCAAAGGTTCTACAGTTATCCATGTGGGACGAGCGCGATTGCTGAACATCTGTCGGACTCGATCGACAATTTCACTGATATTGACTGTCAATCAATTGAAAACTATAACCAATTTTATAATCATACGCTTTATCCGATCGTAATGTAGCAAATATAAGCTGCAACATCAAAGAAAACAGGGCATTTAGATCTCAAGGCCCATACAAGAGAAAATAACTAACCATGCGGCTTCTGGAGTTTACAAGCGTGGAAATGAGATCCAATGTCCTGTACAGCAGATGAGTAAAAAAAATGAATAAGTCGGACCTCAAACTCACGATTGGTCGGCTTCATGTAAATCGTCAAGGAACAAGGCGAATAACCGTGTCTCCGCAATCACTGTGAACACATTCTCTACGAGGGATTGAAATCTCGCTCGAAGCTCCCTCGTATTCAGATGTTCTTGCGGCGCTTCCAAGTGTATGTCAAACAGGGCCAAGACGTCTTTTAGTTCTGGGGTTCCCTGATAAAGGAGTGGGACATTGTGAAGCTGTGGACCAAGCCGGTCTCGTAAAGCATTGACGAATCGGTGCAAGTCTGTGTGGAACACCATCAACTGTCTCAGAACCGACGACAAGCAGCCGAGCTAACAAGTTGTGAGATTTTGCAGCGTAGTTCATTGTGGAATAGCTCACCAGGGCTACAAAAGGAGCCGAATCAGCACTTTGAAATTTTGCCTGACCCCAGAGCCCATGAGCTGTATGATGCATCCAAATGAGAATAGTGAGACGAAAAATTGGGGGAGACAGAATTACATCGCCAAGCAGCTTGATTGACCAAAATCATAGAGCTCTTCCCAATTCTGTGCACTTGAATGAGTATCGTCGGCACAAAAGCAAGCACAAGCAATTACCCTGGTGGTCCGACGATTAGAACGGTCTGCGTTCGTGAGACACGACCCCGGCTACGCAACATGACCTTCCGCAACCCTGGATTGGCGTACGGCACCGGACTGAAAGATGGTGCTGCGGAATAGTCCATCGAGTCAATCGATGGCTGCAACATAGGACTGCCCTCCCCCGCAATAGATGTATAGGGAGAATCGCTATGAGATGATATTGATTCTGAATAGTCGTCTTGATTACCGTTCGACGAACGGTTAGTGGATAGCGATATATAGCCTTTACTGGCGGAAAAGTGCTTCGAAAAACTGCTCGAAACATTACGAACTGGCGGAGCGTGATTCAGCGCCTTATCCAGCTCAAAACTGAGAACCACTCACTAACGGTGCGAATCAGTTCGAGTTCCTTTTCGCGGCCGAACTGATCACGGATGACATATTAGCAAAGACCTTCAGCTTCAGGTTGTAATAACTTTACTAGATCAATGGGCATTGTAAATTCCTAAAAAACCAAGTGTCAACACGACCTTTTTCCTACAAAGGGGCCCGACATACGGCGTAGCGATCGTCCTTTGCGATTTCGAATGAGGGTATAAGCTGTGATAGTTGTGAAACAAACCACAAGCGAAAGACAACAATAATACCTCGGAAGAATCATCGGAAGCGGATGACACAGTGGCCAGAAGACGCTGTTGACATTCAATAAGGTCCCTTTTCAGTCCATAAGCACTCTGGTATCGCATGTCTGGGTTCTTTGCTAGTAGCTAAATCAAAGGTCAATTATGTTTTATGACATAAGCTTTAGTGAAGATACCCTTACTTTGTCGATGATATCCGCGAGTACTTGCGGAACGTCGCGTCGAACCTCATGTACTGGCATGGGTCTCTTTTGCACTATCGAATGCAGCAACTCAAGAGCGCCCCCTTCGAAAGGCATCTGACCTCTTCCGACGAGTAGTGTCCAAAACATGATACCAAGAGCGTAAAGATCTGTTCGGTGGTCCTGTGTCATCGTTTCAATGCTTCCAGTCTGTTCCGGGGCCAAATAGCAAAGTGCCTCCTTAATCTTGAGCTTCTCGGCTTCGTCGTATGCACGCAGCACAAGAGACGACGGTGAACCAAAGTTTTCCAGAGAGATAGCCCGATTTCCAAAATGAACCAGGCGAACGAAGCCAGAGTGCGAGTTCAGGTGAAATGCATTTGCACGCACTGCCAATGGAAGACTTTGTTAAGGCATTTGTTTTTAACAGTTTGTCTTTCGACGAACCTTCACGGTGAACAACTCCAGCTCTATAAATGATTAGCGATGGGAATGAGTGAGAATGATCAATTTGCCCACTTGTGCAACGCTTCTAGACAGTGAGTAGCCTGAATGGAAAATCTAAACAAAAGTGGTCTAGTCATTCCGTGGTTACACTAACAGTGGCTTACTCAAGAAAAGATGCAAGGTCCATGATATCAAATGCCTCCATTTCTTCGGCCACCCCTGCGCTACCCGCATTCGACATATACGCATCTACGTGCGAAGCAGTCCTTACTCTAGATATGTCGGCAAGAAGAAGGTCATTAACTTTAGAGGGCGGAAGATAACGACCGAGTAGGTTGAGCCCGGGATGAACAAGGAGTAGCACAACACAATCTCCACTTTCACGGGAAATCTTGAAGAATTCAATCATGCGCAAAGTGGTGCTTGAATGATCAGGAGATAGAGTCATTTGTTCTAAGCTGAGCGTATCGGATGAGTATGGTATCCAGTGAGCGACCTGTCGTACCTACATGTGGGCCTCTCTTTCCAAGCACATTGAACCGTTCGATTGAGCTGGTGCGATCTTGGCAAGTACGTTTGACCCATCTTTCAAACTGTTTCCTTCTGCAAGCATGGTCATACTTCCTGTATCTTGCCATGGTAGAGCCTAACATGTATTACACAGTCAACATTGGCCCAAATGACTAGTCTTAGCGAGGGACCAACTTTCTCAAATGTATAACCAGGTATTGACAAGACTTTGTCCCTAAAATACAGGGTAGGAAAAGGCTGACCAAACTTTTTCCTCATCACACCAGTTTCAAGAGGGGGGACAGAGAGCCCCAGAACGTGGACAGGTGACGCGATTGGACGTAAACAGTTGGCTAGAACAAGTTGAAGTAGACTGAAAGATTTGTCCAAAGAACGAGACCGGCGTATATAAATTGATATGCCTCCGCTGTCTTATTTAGTTGTTCACACGGTCACAAACGCTGGGTCACTCCACAAAATTATGTCATAGTCAAGTCATGGCAGATTGTGGCACGATTCGCAGTCATCGGTGCTCGAACACAGATACAGTTCCCATTGAGCCGAGACGAAAGTAGAAATAACAAAAGACACTACACGGCGAAGTAAGGACCATACACTAGCGTTGCTTACGATGTCACTGACGGATGAAGTTAGAATCAATATTTCGTTTAGTATGCAATGATAATGGCTTACTGTAGCTGGCCGGGTCAATAGCATCTGGCAATTCTGGCACTGCGACCTCGAAGCGGGATTGGATGGCCGCCATAACTTGCTGGTCGCTTTCAGAAGACACAAATGTAATGGCGAGACCTTTCGTTCCGAAACGACCCGCTCGTCTGCAATGAAATCAGTACAATGCTGACAGTGATCGGGATCAGGGCGGCCCTACCCAACACGATGCAAATAGCTGTCTGCATCCGGGGGGCAATCGTAGTTGATAACAATGTTGACACGCTCAACATCGATACCACGACCGAAAATATCGGTAGCCACCAGGATACGTTTTTCGAACGCCTTGAAGGCGGTGTACCTGCTGATACTGTGATCCCAGTAAAGTGAGATTTAGACTAAGTGAGTTGCAATGCTCACGTACCGTTCCTCCTGCTGAAGGCCAGAATGGATACTGATACTAGGGAAATTGCAAGACACAAGGAGTTTATCCAATTCGATGGCGCGAGCAACCGATTTGACGAAGATGACGACCTGTACGAGCATTAACATCATGTATGTTGTTGCATGCACTATCCACACCTGATTGAATTCCAAGGAATCCAATAGTTCGTTCAACTTTCTGTTTTTACCGACTTCCTCCAGCTTGACGTAGTGCTGTTGCAGACCGTGCAGAGTTAATTTGGTCTCGTCGTCAACAAATATTTCCAGGGGCTATAAAAAGTTGACATGAGCATGTTTTAGCCATCAGCAAAATTAAATGGCGAAATTAACTTACGTTTGCCATGAACTTCTTGCATGTTGCCCTGATGTCTTTGGCGAGAGTTGCGCTGAACATCATTACTTGCTTATGGTGGGGTGTTGCACGGAATATTTCTTGGACGTCGCGGCGCATGTCTAATGGACGATGTCGATATTAGATAAGATGGTCGAAGAAACACGGGGCAGCACAAAAGAAGATTGGACCCTCTGCGCCGCCGAACTTGATCCAG
Organism: Hypholoma fasciculare; assembly: GCA_016801325.1. Lineage (NCBI taxonomy): Eukaryota > Fungi > Basidiomycota > Agaricomycetes > Agaricales > Strophariaceae > Hypholoma > Hypholoma fasciculare. The sequence goes on from JAEKIV010000451.1 coordinate 21,801, forward strand.
AGAGACGTCGTGTCGACGGCACAACAGGAGAGCGCCAAATTCGTGGGACTAACCAAGCTGTTCGAGCATCTTATCGCACTCGTCTAATACAAAATGCTTCACGTTTTTCGCGTCGAGGACCTTGTCCCTCACAAGGGCGTTCAATCGACCGGGTGTTGCGACGACAATGTGGGGACACTTGCTCTTGTCGCGGAGGGTTTCAGTATCTTTGGATACTGCTGTGCCGCCATAGAACGTGCTGACGCGGACGTCGGGCATATACTTGGCAAAACGAGTATATTCGTTTTTGATTTGGAATGCCAATTCGCGCGTATGACAAAGCACTATCACGGAAACCTCTCCATTGGTTGGTTCGAGCTGTTGTAAGGTGGCCAGCACAAAGACTGCCGTCTTTCCGTGACCGGATTTTGCTTGACAAAGAACATCCATGCCCAGCACCGCTTGGGGGATGCATTCTTGTTGGACTATCCCGAGAGCATAAGAAGAATTTCTAGGAAATTTTAGAAGAAAATTACCTTCGGATGGATGTTCAAAACCAAGATCGCTGATGGCGCGAACCAACTCAGGCTTCAGAAGAAAATCCCTGCATACGTCGAAGAAATGGCAATGTTAGTCGTTTGAAGGACTGTTATATGTCTAATGATACATGCCTGAAGCCCGTTGAGTGAATGCCAGAGAAGTTTTTCTTGTCTTTGCCATCCCCGTCACTGGCGCCAACTGCTCCCCCATTGCTTGTAGCGCCGGCACCGACATTCGGGATGTCATGCTCATCCTCGTAATCAATGAGGTCCTCGTTGTCGTGTCCACTCATACTTGTATATATAAGAAAGAGCTAGAGTAGGAGTGCAAGGAAACGGATGAATGGAGGGGGTGAAGCAAAGTTGTCGAAACGAACCACCAGGTTGGGCGGCGTCGACTTGATTGGTTAACCTTTGCTGCCAAACAAAGCTAGTGGATATGACCGTCACGTGTACGTGACGAGTCACGACGCCCACACGCGCACGGGCCTCACTTTTGTTTCTTGCTCGATATAGCGAGCTTGATGCTAATGGGCTTCAACAGGAAGTCTTCAATGAAAAATCCAATATTTTGTTGCACTCATTTCAGTTAGACAATAAATAAAGTCCCCACTAACAGTTCAACTCAAGTTCAACTTGAGCAGATGAGCGGATGAGCGGAAGACTTATATCCCGGTGGCCGGCGGATTACTACCGAGTTCTATAATTACACGATCACAATTCTTTTCACCACCGTGACTGCATTGATTTTGCACGAGCCTGACGCGCCGACGCCTGGCGTAACCATCCTGGCATACATTTCGACTCTCGACGCTTATTAGGGGAGCTTCAGCCGGGATACTAGATCTCTTCCCCCACTGCGCCTCTAGTTTCTTCCCGTCGCCCCATTCCTATGTCTTCTCAATACCCATTTTGGTAGGGCCCTCTTATCTCGCTTTATGGAAAAGTGAATTGACTGTCATGGCAAGGCTAGGAGGTAGTGTTATATCGACATTCGCCGCACCCCACTGACCGTTCCTTTCGATATGTAGGAATTGCCGCATCCAGTACGTGTTTTATGGTGTTCAATGCAAGTTTACACATTGAGCTTAAGATTATTTAGTGGCAGCGACATGTACGCATCCACTAGATGTTACTAAAGTGTTGGTTTCCAAATCCCACAACTCTTTGATGCCGTTTTAAAACGACCTTTAGCCGCATGCAAACTTTGAGCTCGATTCCCGGTTCAAAACGCCCGTCCACGATATCCGTCATACGCTCGTCAATCGCTCAGTCGGGATTTCAGAGTTTATATGTCGGCCTGAGCGCATCTTTAATGCGCCAAATGACATACTCTCTCGTCCGCCTAGGAGCATACGAAAAATTGAAAAGCCACTTGTCCAATGACGGGAAATCGTCGACGGCGAGATTATTGCTGGCCGCATGTATTGCTGGTGGACTCGGTGGGATAGCCGGAAATCCCGCAGGTGCGCATGTGAAGTTGTGCAAAACAAACAAAACGATGCCTATGATAACTACAATATCCAGATATTATCCTGGTACGCATGACTAGTGACCTAGTTCGACCTCTGGAGCAACGATACAACTACTCGAATGCTATCTCGGGTGTCATCGATTTAATACGTACAGAAGGCTTCAAGGGACTTACTCGTGGTTTAGGGACAAACACAGTAAGAAAATTACATGCTTTCTACATAATTGTTCACTCACTTTATCACTAGTCTCGAGCAGTGTTAATGAATGTAAGTTTTATATAGTATCATGACCAGTTTCAATCTAATATTAGAGCCTTAGATGTCCCAGGTTGGGTCGTGCGTATAACTTTCATAAGACTTCATCATACAGTCTCACGTATAACTGCAGCTACGATTTGATCAAAACAACCCTAATTCGAAACCCCATACCCATCATCGACTACGAATTCCGCGATAGTCTGCCTCTTCACTTAGTTTCAAGCTGTTTAGCTGGAATGTTTGCTACAAGTATTCTGCTTCTATACTTCTTATTACGTCATGTTAACCATTCTTCCCTCAGCTATATGTTCTCCGGCCGATGTAATGCGGTCACGATTGATGGCTTCAGTGGGTTGCATTGATTCGGCTTTTGGTTTTGATTCTTACATGTTTTACAGTCTGGCTCCCAGGCATCATTCGCAGTCGTGATCAGCCAGTCCTTTAGAGACGAAGGATTCCGCTTCTTGTTCAAGGGATGGACACCATCGTTCATCCGTTTAGGACCTAATACTGTTTTGATGTTTGTATTTTACGAGGTAAGTGTGCTTCCATGCCCTATAAGTTATTTGAAGTATATAACAATCAATATAGCAAATCAAGAAGGCCTGGGCATCAGTGTTCTGATTGCTCAAACTCAAATTGTACTCTTTTGCACCTGCCATTGTCCTTTTTTCATGTTTCTACTTGCTCTCACTGACACTTTCCTATTTAGAGTAGAGATAGAATGTCGATTCTGGGACATTTAGCTTTATTTTGCTCGGTGCTATCACTTACCCACTCCTATATAGAGTAACTATACATACAGTTTCCCAACAAGATAGAAGAACTTTCGGGACGTTTGCTATTTACTATATACATACATCATGTACTTGAAAATAAGGACAAGTAGCATCACACTGGCTATGAAATTGGATAAGTACCGTTGTTACATTGCGGTGTAGACGATAATCTTGTCCAAGTCTGCCGCATAATCTATGCCCCAATTACTTCAATGATCTTGCGAATTACATTCTAGACTTACTGGCTTGATTTGCAGAGAATGTAATTGAATTGGTCCCAGATTTCAGGTTCAATTTGACAGGGACAGAAAGTAGGACATGCCCGCCGCCCGTATTAGGCTGGTCCACTAAGACGCTTGCACCGCCATTTACGCTGAGTCAAAGTATTTAGATCTTGCCAATTGTACAGATGAATTTAACCTACCTCACTGTTGTATTTCGCCACGTAGAATCACCTATGCTATTTTCAGTCCAGTCAGGCATACAATGGGGTAGGTGGGACACACCGTTTGCGAAATACAGTGAAACCCATTGATTGGCACCGATACCCTGCACATTATTGAGCGTCACAGATCCACCATGGCCTGTACGGATTTTTTTTAGTCAAACACCTAGCTAATAACAAATGAAAAAATACCAAGATATCCGACTGCTTTACCACCCGAAAACGAGGAGTCCGAAAGGATTGTAGCAGAGCCAGAGAGTGTGCCGCTCTCTGCCTCATAGCTGGTCCCAGTGGCAGCAAGATATGTACCCGCTGTGAGGTTAAATGACCAGATGTCGGCCGCAACAATTTGAGGAACACCGGTGCTCCAACTCAAAGGGTACCAAATATAAGTGCTGCTCCCGAGCACGTCTGGCCTCCAACGATCGCCCATATATATAGCGGAGCTGCCGAGTGGCATGTCGAAAGCATTTTGCGAGAAGTATGTGTTTACAGCCTCGGGGGCGATATCAGCTTGTGCGGACCAGGGGCCAGCCAATGACTAGACGGGCTTTTTGGTAAGAGGAACTCCAAAAAAGGTGTATGAGCTTACTGACAGAAGCGGTAAAGAATTTGTTTGGATTAGGAGCCCATCCACTTGTATGCGACGCGAACAAGTAGTACACCTAGTTTGAACTGAGTTTCGTATCCGAGAAAACGTGCAGGTAGTGTACTTACCCCGTTTCGCTTCAAGACTCCTGGAGCCTCCAACGTTGAACCTACCATAATATTGCGCCTCATGAGTATATGACTTTGCAGGAACATTCATTATTTACCGTTAAGCTGGCTTGTCACAGAGACTACATTATAATAATTGGCATCCAACTTGGAAATCTTGAAATTTTGATTGTTGTCAGAAGCGTACAAAAGGTACGCGGTCCCATCACCTGAGACAAGATGAGTATATACATGCTATTGATATAAAATTCCGATGCTAAATGGCTTACTGTCTTGGAACAGACTTTCATCCCTGGATTGTGCTCCAAGCGGTTGAAAACTAGATTTATAAGTGTACGGTCCACACGGAGACTTCGCAGTCGCGACGCCGACTTCAGCCGCGCCGTAGCTAAGGCAATCAGCTTAACGATCTCGTTGACAGTGACTAGCAAAATGAATTAACGAAACGTACTTAGATGTGTCCGAATGGAACCACATAACATATTCAGAGTTCTGTAAAAGGTTATCATACCACTGAAAGCCATTGTTCGAAGACAACTTACGGCCGTGTTAAAGATAACTTGAAACAATGATCCATTCAGTCCGGTATTATTCGCGAAACTTCAAGACTACCTTTGGGCCGTTCCACGATGTTAGAGGTGGATATCATTGTTCCAGAAATTGGGACAAGTGCGTCGTTTTGACGAGTCCAGGTGACAAGGTCAGGCGACTACATGGGAAATTGAATACTGGAACAAGCATAAGATAATGTCATAAAATCTAGCCTGATAGCAAGATACTGCTTTGAATAGTGCACTATTGAGCGACTTGTCTTCACCGAACCAATAATATTGCGATCCGACCTGTATTTTCCGGATGCATGCAAGGCATGAGTAATCTCGATATTGTTTAGAAAGTAACGACCTTTAGAATTCCTGCACCGTGGGCCTGGATAACGTTCCCACTGGTATCAGTCCAAGTAGCTCCAGGTATGTAACGGGCTCTATAATTCTTTAGTCTTGGCGGCGCTTGGCGCCGCCAGCGTATATAAACCTGTAGGCTGCAGTTAT
>JAEKIV010000452.1:0-48497 GCA_016801325.1 Hypholoma fasciculare
GTTTGCCATAAATATGTCAAATCAGTAAGGGCGCCAAATTAAATGTGTAGTAATCCTCAAAATCAAGTGAAATTTCTAGGTATGTGGAATATTGCTTGCACAATCAGTGTCTACACATTTTTAAAATACATTGAAATGTTGTCCCCATGCGAAGCATAGGTCAACTACTATCTTAATGATACCACCACCACATCGGATATTTTCAGGAGTCTTTGACAATGTATTTTATTGTGTATATATTGACATGATTCTTGATTTCTAACACTGGCCGAGCTCACTCTTACCGTGCGAAGCACGGGTTCATTGCTAGTCATAATGTGACTTTATAGGCGCTACACGTGATGTGTACGGTTCGAATTTATTCAAACAACGGGAAATTCAGTTGTTGCCTGACCATTACCGCTTTCCTGCTCTCCACTCCAACTCGATCCTTAGGCAAGCGTTGTGGAAGCATCAACATGGCGGCCATAGTACTAGTACCTGATGGTAGCTTGCCCCCTGGCCCATGTATCAACCTCCAACCCCCCGACGACACTAAAGTAATGCACGCCTATGGCAGAAAAGTTGTGTACGGCTTTCCACTCACTGCAGAGTGGTTCAACTTCCGATACTTCCATGACCTGGATCTAACAGCACTTGACAAAGATGCCATCAAGGAAAAGAAGCATGTCTACAAGGATAGGCTTATAACGCACATCCTAAATGTATGCGATAGGATGGAAGGACGGGTGTGCAGGTCCCTTCCCACTTCGGTGGAGACATCTACTGTTTCTTCATGTTGGTTCATCATAATTGGGAATCCTGGCCGCAGGCCATCTAAAGAGGACGTCAAGAAACTCAGGAAAACATTATGGCTCTATGGTATTACAGAGAGGCCCAATTGGTACCCGGAGAATTGAAGTGAGCAGGTAATTACCTTATTTTTATCTATATTTGATAGAATATGTTCATAAAATATTTTCATGCAGATGCGCTACCGCTATCACAACGCTACCAATGTATATTCCACTGCTGTCTTAGTCTATATATTTGTCCATGCCTAGCTCTCCAACAATGGCCACTGTTTTCACTATTTGAATTGTGCATTACACATCGTCGTTACCTACCCTCTTTCTTCCCATCTCCACCGCATCCACGCCAAATCTGGAGTCTATCTGACACCCTTTCGACTTCGCTGCCCAGCACCACTCCGCGGCTATGCGTCTCAGTGTATGCACTTTTCTGTCGCCGTCGCCTTTCCATCCACCTCGCTTAGAGTGCATATGGTTCATTAGCAAGATAGTAGGAGGGCGGCGCGCGTGCTTTCCTATGTTCCTCCGTGCTCAGGCTATCTGGATCTGTCCTCGCAGGACCTGTCCCTCATTCCATTATCCCCATAAACTCTTACAAATTCCGCTAAACCTGTTCTACCTGGACGGTGCTTCTGATTCCGCTGGGTACAGGGCCTTGAGTGCATTCGCACACAGGCTCGTCTGCCCCGCTGACGTGAGCCCGTAGGTCGATAATCTCTGCTAAATTCGAACCGATAAAGTTAGATGGGAATAATTATAATCGCAGATTTTTCTCGGTTTATAGTCTACCACTGCGTGTTTTATCTCTTCATGGAAATAATTGTAGACCCCCGACGAGTATTTCTGGAGTCAACATGCCAATAAACAATAGTACGCCACTATAACAGCATCTGGCGACAGCCAATAGTGACAGCTGCAGAACATCAGCCGACATTGACCGCACGTAGCTTTCGAGAAGGCATGGATTTTGGGCGTAGTCCTCTAGGCTTAGTTGTCCCAGTAAACAGGACTTTATTGAGCTATCGGAAGTGTCATAAGAACTTGAAGCACTGGTCAACGACTCCTTCGACTCGTAGTAGGTTCAAGTAAAATCGACGGGTGTGATTTGTTTTCCGATTTTATTTGATTAGCAATAATAGTTTGTCATAAATCTCTAGTCTGACACATTTCAAGTATTTATGGATTCCAATTTCATGCCGCGTGCCAGGGTGGTGTAGACTTGGAGTAAGCAGGGTGATTAAACTCTTGTCCGGATGCAGAATCTGCATGTTAAAAGATATGTTCAGTTACGCGCTATTTTCAATCCCGATAAGAGTAATGGGACGTACGAACGGCCTGCCTTAACTTGTGTATATCTTTCTCGTGAAGAATCGATGGCATATTGGTTTTCGTCGCAGCCTCGTGAGGGGGAGTACCAGGTTGTACATGGTGTAAATCGTTAATGTGAACGTGGACCGGGTGACCAACAGAAACTTGACTTCCGTGCTGGAATTCACCGTATCCGCCGGGCTTTGAATGTACGTGGTAGCGGTGTGCGTCGTGCGGTTCCACCACAGCCATGTGGTGAGGATGGTTGTGCGAGACGACAACTACAGGTACGTGGCCATGCTGATCCGGGTGCGAAAGTGCGATGACTGGGTGTGATATGGTCCCAGTGTGCCCTGAATTTTCGGTCTATGCCGTACAACGTCAGCGTACACCCAGAATGACAGATTACACAAGTATTCAACTTACATGGAAAGGATGAAAATGAGCGGGCTTCGCCATCATTACAGTGCCTGGCTTGACTTGGTCTGGTAGTACAGCTGGAAGAGGGACAGCGTTGATTGCCAGTGAACCAAAGAGGACGACAGCCAAAGAGATGGTACGAATGAAGTACATGCTAACGTAAGGTAGACGCGTCGCGGCGGATAAGTTGGAAAAGACGACGAAGAGAGATATGTTTCTAGTGACCGGCACCAGAGAATGTTGCTACTGTGATGTTAAGAGAACCTGCTCTGAAGAAAAAAGACAATACCAGAGGGTTTTTGTAGACGCACCGCAGCAGATGAGAATCTGCATTTTACCAATCTGCTGACTGCTCTTCCAGATTATTTCCAGGTGAAAATGGTCTTAGTAACTACAGACCGCAGTGGCCGGGAGTTATTTTTCTAAACAGTGATACACGTACGATGTCATTAATCTGTAGAATTTCACTGTATGTATCCCGGTGCTCTTGACTCGCTTGCGTCCGATGCGCAATACTTCGGATATTCATACGTACTACTTAGCCATGTTTTAAGGAATTTGTAGGACCTAAACTACTGACTTCCATTGGAATATGCAGACAGATCTGCAGGCTGCACACAGCAGCTGCGGCCGCCTGGTTTTTCAATCAATTGTGGCGTCTAGATAACTCCGGTCGTACATCCGGTCCGCGTTTCCCACCAATCGGATGGCACGCTGCGCAACTTATGTGTCATCACTTTATCTTGCCTTTGTCCGCACCAGCGTCGTTTTCTCCTGCCACCGCCACGTTCTCCACCTCACATTACAGGCTATACACCGCCTCCGGTCAGGCTCGCTGGGGAATATGCCGCATTCCTCTTCATGCATCCTGCCTGCTCCCACCGAGTCCCACGTGAAATGATTGCTATCCGAGAGTTCCACCCCGCCGCTCGCCTTCGCCTGGATGGGGCCGACACTCTTCGCGGGGTACATTGATCTGCGTTTTATCCACGCGGATGTGTGCACCCTGCTATTCCATCTGTCTACCATTGACGCCTTCGCCCCCACTGTGCTCAGCTCTGGCCCTAGCTCCAAGGAAAGCCTCACCGGTCAATAAATTACTGAGCTGCGGTCTATTTGGCGATCCTCCATTGGCCACGTAGCTAGATCATATGCCACTTGTCGAAAAATCATTTCTTGCGAGGTGCACTATCTACGTATCCTGGTCAAGACACTTCCTTTACCTTCGCAGTGCAATTTTCGCTCCTATGTACCGTCGTACGTATACGCACGACGCACGCCCTATTAATCTTTCCCGCGCGAGCTAGGAGGATGGGGTCCTCCTGCGTGTCTGCGTCTCATTAACGCCCGCTTGCTTTTCTACTGGATTATGCACCACACGCGCCGTGACTGGACGGATAGAACCTGGCGCTGCGTCCACGGGTTTTCCGCTGCTTGCGAATGTTCTCTCGCACGAGCACTTTCAGTTGATCCTCCTGTGTATAGACTCCGTTCGCTCTGCATTCGCGCGCTTTATCCTTGTCTATTCTATTCCTATTTGCGTGTAACAGCACATCGTCAATATCTCTCATTGCAGCGGCAAGCAGCCCCTCATCTAGGCCATACGGTTGTGCGCTCTACTCTGCCGATCAAAACCTTAGCTCTTGATAAAAAATCCCGCTCAATAAATCTTCAAACCAATATGTATTAATTACACGAAAACTAGATGATCCCTTACCTTGTGTCACTGTCGAGATCAAGAAACTTATGCATAATTTTTGCTAAATTCAAACCGATCAACTGAGCTAGGAATAATTAGCATCACAGATTTTTCACGGCTTATAGTCTATCATTGCGTCTTGTTTCTCTTCATGGAAAATTTGTAGACGCCCCTACGAGTATTTTTGAAGTCAAATATGTCATTAAATAATCCCCTACTATAACATCGTCATCTGAATCTGGCGACAGCCAATGGGGACGGCTGCAGAACACCAGCCGATATCGACCGCATGTAGCCTGCAACTTGAAAAAGGCGTGGATTCCGGGCGTAGTTTGATTGACCTATCCACTCGTAGTAAGTTCAAGTAAAATTGACGCTTGTTATCACTTTTCCAATTTTATTTGATTAGCATAGTCTGTCATAAATCTCTAGTCTGATACATTTCAAGTATCTATGGATCCCAATTCAATACCGCAGGCCGGGATAATACAGACAGGGAGTAGCCAGGGCGATTAAACTCTTGTCCAGATGCGGCATCTGCGTGTTATAAGATACGTTCAATTATGCGCTATTTTCGATCCAGAAAAGAGACACGGGAGATACGAACGGTGTACTTTAACTATTACGCATATCTATCATGAAAATTCGATGGAAGATAGCCTTTTGGGGGACCATTCTGATGGGGGAGACTCCCAGGCTGTACATGGTGTAGATCGTTCATGTGAACAACCGGGTGACCAACCGAAATTCGACTGCCGTGCTGAAATCCACCATATCCAACGGGCCTTGAATAGACGTGGTAGTGGTGTGCGTCGTGCGATCCCACTATAGCCATGTGTTGAGGGTGGTTGTGCGATAAAACAGCCACAGGCACACGTCCATAATAATGATTTAGGTGCGAATGAGCGACAACTGGGTGTAATATGGTTCCGGCGTGCCCATAATTTCCGGTCTATGCAGTACAGAATCAGCCTACGGCACAAAATTACAGACTACATGTATATCAAACTTACGTGGAAAGGATAAAAATGCGTAGGCATCGTCCCCCTGACTTGTGGAAGAGGGGCAGCATTGATTGCGAGTGAGAAAAAGAGGGCAACAGCCAAGGAGATGGTACGAATGAGGTACATGTTAAGGTGAGTTTCCTTGGATGAGATGAGCGCGACGCAGATGAGTTGGAGAAGACGAAGAGAGATATGTTTCTAGTGACCGGCACTAGAGAATTCTGTTGCTTCGCTGCGAAGAGAACCTGCTCTGAAGAAACATAGACGATACTAGCAGGCTTTTCTAGACTCGCCGCCGCAGATGAGAATCAATGTTTTACCAATCTGCTGACTGCTCTTCCAGATTGCTTCCAGGTGAAAATGAACTTAGTCAGTACAGTCCCGGTGGTCGGGGATAATTCCCCTTCGGAGCAGTGATACACGTACAAGGTCATTTATCTGAGGAATATCATACAATTAATTAGATAAAATCCGAAAAAACCAAGCAGCCGCAGCCTGGACTCTGGAGCCCTGCTTGTTGCAGTCTGCAGTATCCTAATGGCAGGCAATACTTTAGTCCCATTCAATTTTTTATAGCATAACTATGTACGTGTGAGTATCTGAAGTATTATGCATAGCCAAGAATCCAGGTGCAGTCGTACATCCGGTCGGCGTTTCCCACCAATCGGATGCCACCGTCTGTGCAAATTATGTGTCATCACTTTGTCTTGCCTTTGTCCGCACCAGTGCATATCATCTTCAACTCCTTCTGCCACCTCCACGTTCTCCACCTCACATTACAGACTTTACACCGCCTCCGTTCAATAAACGCAGCCAAGCCACGGCGCAATCCGACCGCATCGTTGGCCGCCTCGCAGTCGCCCATGCCTCGCTCGTGCTGCAGTGCATCCTCTGCGGGCGTGGCTAAGAGTGCACCTCCAGGATTAAATACCAAATAGAGAATGGTCTGCGTCAATCTGCGGAGGGCTTGCTTGACGCTGTAGAATATTCCGCGTCCCTCTTTCCGCGTCCTGATTCCTGCCTGCTTTCGCGCGAAATGATTACTATCCGGAAGGTCCACCCCGTCGCTCGCCGTCGCCTGGATGAGCCCGCTACTCTTCAAGCTTCACGGGGTACATCATCTGCGCTTTATTCACCCGGATGTGCGCACCCTACTATTCCACCGGTTCATGGCTCCTTTCTAAGCACGCCCTGAGCCCACTGTTGCGTGTCTCCCCATACTCTCTGCGTTCCATTACATGGATGGGTTCTGCGTCCACGCCGTTGTCCAGCATGCACTCACACCCAGCGCTCCCGCCCTGCCCTATGATCCAGCTAGATCGCGCAGCGTGCGCCTTCGGACGCGTCTGACTCAGACTCAGACTCTGTGGCTGTGTTACTCATCCAGGTCGCCTCATTTTTTATCCTTAGGCGCATACATGCACCGCTCAAACGTATCCATGGCGCATAAGCCGATAGCGTGGCCGGAAGGAGTGACACTTATCTCCTGGAGAGCATTGGTAACGAACTCGTATGACCTCGAAGTTCAAGTTTTCCTCAACACGGCCGTGCAACACGCGATGCGGCTACTTTATGCCGCGCACGCAGCGCTTTCCTGGACTTTTACTTCATAATCATTGTATGAATCCGAGGCGGTGCATGCGTCCCACGTGTTCCCGGTACAGCGTGTTTGTTTACCGTGCTATCATTTTGGTTGCAAACCAGCGTTTGAACTTCGTGTTTACGTGCATCTCGACAAGCCGCACTTGACTTTCTCGCAGGCCAATCGGCGCAGCCTCATGCCCATATTTTCCCATGTCGGTACGGGCATGCTGTCCGGTCGTGTTTGTTTTCCTGTTCACCCTGCGGAGAACATTCACTTGCGTGCAGCCGCATGACGGAGCTTAGATTCCCTCTACAATATAAAATGATCAGACCCCTCCATGCGTAAGGAAACATTTTTATTTAATTGCACTTCTTGCCGTAATCCATGAAGCGGTAATTCGCGAAGGCATGGGCCTTAGGTGCAAAGAATAGCAAGAACCTGATGACACGGAAGTGCGGTGCGATTCCTGCAGAATATAGACCGTAGTAGGCTTTCGAAGGTCCAACTTCTCTCTATTTTTACTGCTGTATAATCGGCTGATTTCCTACTTGCCTACGATATATCTAGCAGTGCTTTTGAGTGCTAATGATAATATCCGGACCGATTTTGCCCCAATCGGGCCGCCAGACCTACTACTTATAAGGCCAGTGCTTGCATCTTTCATGTACGGCACACCCTTTCTCTCATCTCATTCTCGTTGCTCCGATGGCGCTCGTTGTGCGTCCCGGAGCCCTTTACTGCGGATGAGCCAGGCGTACGTATCCTCCGCCTCCCGTATCCGCGCTATCAGGGTAACTATTGACTGGAAACGATTCGCAACTCGATTCAGAAGACTCATCATGCATCATGCGCGATCGTCAAAACCAAGGCGCATATCTCTTTGTCTGTCTTTTGTCTGATTGGGTTCAACATTCATCGATCCGGATCCCTGCCCATTCTGTGAGTTTGTCCTCCCGGATTCGCAGCCTATGTACATCCCTCGTCCCACTTCAACGTATCGGCTACTTTTGGTCAGATAACACCAGCACGGAACCTACAGGCAGGTCCGCCATCAGCAAACGGTGCAGAATCGCCTTGTCCTCTGGGGCGCCTCTGGGAATCTGCTGGGGAATCGTTTTATAACCCAGGAGTCAGGTCCGAATCGCTGTCCAGCGGAGCGTTTGGAGTCGCCTGGAGATAAGTTGCAGTTTCCGCGGGGTGCAGCGCACACCGTGCCCTCGCACACGGGTGTGCGCATCTTGCTGTCCCAGATCTGAATGGTGTCTCCTAGGCGTCTGCTGAGCGTCGTATGCACCCGCTTTCGCGAGCCTCTACTTTTATCCATTATTTTCTCTTTTCGTATTGCGCGCCTGAGGAGACCGTAACTTTATTTGTTAGGGGTTAACTGGGCTCTCTAGATAGAAGTTGTCGCCTTTCGTGCCTCCGCCATTTTTCGCACCATTCTCCTTCAGGACTGGATACAAAAGAAGGACCACATTCGGCGTGCGACGCGCATGCATATTCCTATCGATTCTGCCTCGCACGTTTTTCGTTCTTTTTAACCGCGGGCTTTATTTAAGCACATTTCACTCTGCGACCGCCTGTACTAACTCGCGAGGCGCCGGCGCGCATGTTTATTAATGACTGCCTGCTCGCACCCTGCAGCCCTATGTATCAACTGTGTCCCAACGCGTGCTGCAGTGTGGAGCCGCGTTCTGAGCTCGTATGTCTTGCGAGCCAATCGATGCTCTCTTGGCTTGATTTTATGGCCCCCCGCCCACCACGCAGAAAGCCTGCATAGATGAGATTATAGTACACAGCTACTGCATAAGAAATCTGAACATATTCTCGTCGCTTTCTCAGCTCACAATAGATGAAATGATTTTATTCGATCAACGCTAGCAAGTTTCGAACATATTTCCATTACACAAATATCTATTGGTGCCAGTTAGATGCCACTCTCCATGGTGGAGGAGCCGCTGGGTGTGGGGGGTTGTTGAAGGATTGTCCAGATGTCTCATCTGTGTATAGCAAGACCGATCATTGCGGGTCACTTGACAAAAAAGACATAGGACTTACGAACGGCATGCCGCAACTCGTGCGTATCTTGAGGATGCAGTCTGGATGGCATGAAACTTGCGTGAGGATTATGAGGGTCGGGACCAGGTGCCACATGGTGCAAATCATCAACGTGAACATGAGTCGGGTGGCCAACTGCAATTCGACTGCCGCGCTGAAATTGGCCCAACCCCGCGTTGTGAGAATGCATGTCATAGTGGTATGCAGCGTGCGTCTCAGCCATGTGTTCGGGGTGGTTGTGCGAGACGGCGACCACAGGGACATAGCCATGAGCGTCGGGGTGTGAAAGAGCGATGACAGGGTGTCGTACAGTTCCGCTTCCTACAGAATTCCCGGGCTGAGAGCACTACATCAGCCTGCTGTTTATATTTTATGAACAAATGGCACACTGACCAAAGGAGGATCAAAATGAATAGGCGCCGCCCTCATCACGGTTCCTGGATGGACGTGGTCCGGTCTTACAGCTGGCATAGGCGCAGCCTTGACCGCGAGCGAGCCGAGGAGGACCATAGCCAGAGAGATGGCACGAATTGCGTACATTTTCAAGCGTAGATTCTTTGCGACAGAGTTAGCACGACATGACAGGAACGCAGACGCTCGAAGGGACCACGCACGAAGATATGTTCTAGTGGCCGGCACTAGAAAATTGCAGTAGTTGTGGTTTGGGGAGAACCTGCTCTAAAGAAACAAGGCGAGATCGGCGGGTTTTTATAGTTACATTGTCCGTGAGTAGCGCAGGATTGATTGATCAATGTTTTGACGGCCAAATTTTCGGACTGAATTTAGTGTCTTGGCTGCTTGATAGTGTACATAATTATTCGCAATCTTCGGCGAACGGAGTGTAAATCATAGATGGATATTTTTAGCTCTCGGGCACTAGTTTTGAACTTGATCTACATTTATTAAAATTAAACTATGCAGGGATTGTCGATGCTTAAACCGTTACATATTCTGAACAAAGAAATTTCTGCCTTATCTCAGTGCTCACTGGCTCTTGACATCATTAACCTCCATCGTAGTACGCATGCCATTCATTCTGTATTACATAGTGCACCGTACTCTACGGAGCTCGAGCACACTCGCGAAGTAATCGCAGCAGCTGCGAGCTGCGTCCAATTTTGAACGTCCCTAATCTAGTCGTCTTCGATTGAACGTGTTTACTCAGGCCCTGTCAATGGAAGTGTGCTTGTGCTCACAATGATGTCCTCTCCATTTCACCCGTTCAATACACTGATGTTACTATCTATGTGCTTCCTAGAAAGGACACCGCATGGTAATTGAATTGAGAAGTGAGCCACCCCTCACTGTGCAGCGCATCTTCGTAGGGCTGACTGCAATCAGGCTGTCATTTTTTTAAAAAAAATGAGGCATGAAAGTTAATATAAGACGAGAATCCGACCTTGTGCCTCTCATACACGAACACAAAGATGACAACTTCTGACCCTGGTCAACATCACGGCATTCAAACCAAATATATCTTGAGCCATGTCGAGTATCAATCGATAGCTTATTTTTTGGGCTGTAAAACTGAAACTCCCCATTTTAAAAACCTCTGCCTGAGGTTTTCAGTGGGAAACATTATACCTTGTTACTGAAAGAACTGAGATTTTATAAGTGGTCCCGGGAGGTTTCTATTAAAAGTCTGCGGTAGTGGGCAGTATGCAGCCTGTACGGATAAAATGCGGAGACACAAATGTCATGGCAGATAAGAAGATGTGATGAATTTTTAATTATCACACACGCGGCAGTGTATTTAAGTCCAAGCACATCGATAGATTCACGCTTGAAGCATATAAGACAGAATTATAGACATAGCCAATTGTTCACCACCGTAATGGAGTCCCCCAAGGAAAGTCAAATGACTCAGGACTTTCTCGACGCTCAGCAGCCTGATCCACTGAGAGTATTACTTATTGCTAACTCTCAATGGGTTGAAGGCGTTATCCGCTTTCAGCCTGATTTTTTCAGAAACTCTGCTCAGAGCCAGGCCCCGAAAGTAAGGCAATAAACCTGCCATATATCCAGGAATTGGGACTTATTACTGCCTACAGATTCTTTGGCTTGGATGCTCAGATTCACGAGTTCCGGAGTCGGTCATTACTATGGCACGTCCTGGTGATATTTTTGTTCACAGGAATATAGCGAAGTTAGCACAGGTGTATTTCTGTATGAAAGCATGATCTAATTTCTGTGATAGTCGAATTCAAGACAACGACACAAACTTTTTATCCGTGCTTCAATTTTCTGTAGATGCGCTGCGTGTCGAACATGGTAAGATCCCTCTCATTTGAGTTAATTCATAATGCTCATATTTTGTTCAAATAACTCCTCAGTCATTGTTGTCGGACACAGCCGATGCGGCGCTGCTGAGGCCAGCTTTGATGCAGTTGCCAGGCATGAAAGCCTCGAAAGACCTATTCAAACTGTGCATTCGCATCCTGCGGAAGCCCCAATCAACCGCTGGCTTGAGCCACTCACCGAGCTTGCTGATGCCCTCGGGCTATCTTCTGTGGAGCGGTCTGAAGCCGTCGAAACGCTCGTAGATGAGAATGTCAAGGCTCAGGTCATTAATCTAGCCAATACAAAGACCATTCAAGACGCTTGGTCCAGGGCCCGAAATCCTACCCAAGAACAACGTGAACTTTCCGAAGAATCGTTGGGCTCGGGCAGAGTGTCAATTCATGGTTGGGTGTACGAGTTGGAGACTGGATTTTTGAGGGATCTTAATGTGTCTCAAAACTGGGAATCGTAAAAATCACCGGGTTAGAATCTTATGCTGTACTTTCTTCGCTGCTTCGTTTGGATCTGTAGTATTTTTTTTTTGGATCTGTAGTAAATTTTACTTGAGCTTTCGCTTGTTCTTTGCATTGGTTTATATTCGACAGGGTTCGGCAGTTTATGATCCTAGCTCTTATAATTCCCTGAACCTTTGCCAGCTACGCGCACACGCATGGATGGGGAACGGTCGATGCCTGCCGAGCGCCTGCTTGCTTCACGCGTGCTTGCGCACACGAGCACGGCTGCCCCGAACCAATATTCTACTAGACCTCGTCCGCGTCCGCATGGAATGTTCAGCGGCACGCGCTCTGCTTGATAATGAAATGGATAGTACGCCTCCTCTCCGCGCACCAGCCCGCTTTTTGTCCACGCGCTGACGGCGTACCACATCTGGATGCACGTAGAAGATGCGCCGCCTTGTACCCTTGTGGGAACTCATACCACCGCTCATGAGCGCTTCATTGCGTATTCAGAGTTGATTCAGAGACTGATAATTGACGTATAACTCCTCGATGATGCAGCGCCGTGTTCTTCGCCACTCCGTGGATAGGTAACGCCTCAGTACAATAGACACTCAAGTTGTACATTCCCCTGGCGCTCGAGAAAAAGGAGGATTCATTTTCAGAGAAAGATTCAAAATTGAAGCCATTCTTATTGGAGTAATTGTACCACGGTTATTGGATCTGAGGGGCGTACGCTCAGGCTGCAGAATCGTCCTTGAATTCAATCATTCGCCGTGGGATCTTCTGGAGCCTAAACTTGAAGGTTGTCAAGTTGAAGAACTTCGGCTCAGGGATCTCGGGAATTTTTTTAAAAAAATGACGAGGAATGAAGAACTGTATGTCCAAAAATTCGGGTACGGGGAATCGAACCCCGAGCTGCCGCGAGCACTCGCATGAGATGAGAGGCGGCAATGTTAGCCGTTACACCATACCCGATATAGTAATGCCGCCTTCCCGCGCCTCTACAACAGGCGAGAACGACTGTCGAGGCTGTGATGGCGCATCAAAGACTACTAAATATGGGAATTCGTCTGCTAAAGCAAGTATCCTTATTGCTCAGATTTTATTACCACACTTATACATCCACTGTGTATATCCATAATTCAACTTCGAAGGCCGATAACGTTGCAGCATCTTTGAAGCAGTGTTTCGTTTGGCCGCCATATAGGACCGATGTGAGCAACGGGGCTGTTCAGGTCAGTTCAGAGTTTTGCCGCACTTTGTAAGTACAGAATAATAAATCTATTTTTGGTGCATTCACTGCTATAAAGAGCCCCGTGGAACACCCGCAGGAGTGTATATCAATATTCCGAGCACGTACGGTCACAGGCATGTTTGGTCTTTGCTAGAGGCTTACAAAATTTAATAGTCCCTGAATAGGTTTTAAAATCGGAATTTCTTGCATGGTTACAAACTTCTTCGGCTATAATCAACTATTTCCAAGGAAATTTCTCAAACAAGTTATTTAAATGCAAATTTCATGTGACGCGCTTCTGAAAACAGATTAATTCATGCAGATTTGAGTCGCGTATGGACTACAACGGGATCTCACTGCCTCAGAGATACTTACCTATAGTACTCTTGTTTCCTGAGGGACCTCAAGG
Source organism: Hypholoma fasciculare (assembly GCA_016801325.1). NCBI lineage: Eukaryota > Fungi > Basidiomycota > Agaricomycetes > Agaricales > Strophariaceae > Hypholoma > Hypholoma fasciculare. The sequence goes on from JAEKIV010000452.1 coordinate 13,250, forward strand.
TAGGACATTTTTAGGCGGCGGTTTGTCCAATGTGTCTCTCCCAATCATTGCAGCTTCCGACCAATTTTAGCTTTACTGCATATGTGTCAAGTAAGCGCCTAGACCGCTGGACTTTGTTGGGATAGTATGGAATATTAATATATCTTTGTTGAACACGAACATCAGGACGCAAGCAATTTATCAACTTCTTTGACTTCACGAATTGTGTGAGACTCAAATCCATGGAGTCCAAAAGTTTCAGCGACACAGGGCAAGTAATCATTCCTCTTGTCTGTCCCGTCCGACGCCATTTCTCTGAAGAGAAGAGAGCAGGGTAAGATTTCGTAGGTTAGCTTTTTAAGTTTTACTATTTCTGAGGTATCGTGTTACCGTGTTCTATGCTGATAACATATGTAGTGACGAGGATAGCCGGTAGCGATACGGGGCTCCACTGATACACTAAGCGGAACAGGAGCGACGAGTGAATTAAGTAAAGGTTCGCATGACACGGTGACTGTCGTCTTCTGATTTATTTAGGTTTAGGTTTACACTAAGCGTTGAATTCCGAGTCTACATACTACAAGCAGATCAAAAACCGATATCAGAGTTATTGCCGGAGCAGCGGCGATCATATAGTATTTTTTCAGGTTAGAATTGATTGAAGATGGAATTATCAAAATAAAGTACAGTGGCCTAGACGAAAATGTATTGATGAGAAATGGTGACTGCCGACATAACTAGAAGCTGGTGTATAGCCTGTATCCGCCGAGTGAAGTACAATTCTCCGCTTTGGGGGCGTCCAGGGAGAAATTATCAGTCCGGAGCAGTGAAAAGAGAAAGCAATGACATCATAATGCCTCCACCAACGTCCATACTCCGTATATGCCGGAGTCTTCGCGGCTCCTTGGCTGAGATATGATAGCCGTCTGAGCATTCCACTTATCACTGGATTTGCTGGACGTCAGTGATTGTCCGAGCCCAAGGAGATGAAGTCAAACCCGAGGTATCTTTGAATTCCCAGAAGTGACGTCTCTTTGTGATCGCGATGCACATTGCACACTGACCGCGCAGTTGTTTCGCGGCTCCAGTAGTCCCCCTAATATTTTCTCTGGACTGACAGAAGGTGACAGAATGGCACAGCACTCAGCGTGGCATCTCTCGAACTGTAACGTCGACAGCTTGATATAGTATTCGCGTCAGTATTGGCCCTAACGTATTGGATATATACAATTCTCCGGCTTCGAATCTCGATGGAGTTTACTACATTTATTATAGGCATGACTCGGAAGAGAATGAACATTTTTTTGCTCAAAATTATGTACTTACAACCAACTACAAATCAACTTACAACGCTACGAATCTTCTGTTTCACGTGATCTCAGCATGCGTACGTCGCGCGACCCTTGGCTGTTGGCGACGACGAACACGAGCGAACACGCCACCCGTAGTCATGACTCATGGGGTGGCCAAAAAGTCTTTTCGTATGATGGAGTCTAGACCGGAAACGACCCTTGATCAACACCCCATCAGTCCCAGGCTGTCTTGTACCTCGCCGGAGAATGATGCCCGACCTTCCGTCTGACATGAGCGGCATAGTTATGGCAGTGCTGGGTAAGAAACGCTTCGACTCGGCCGCATACTCGGACATCATCTGCACTCTGTCCCCTTCCTGCATGCACCCGCCCACGTAGCTGTTTCTCTTCACCTTGCTGGCAAGCATCCAAGCGGCATGGACCACTTCGGGCACGGGGAGCGCCTGGGCGCGCAGCTTGCAGCTGAACAACTTGACCAAGTTCAGCTCGTCCGTGATTCCCACCTAATCAATCTTGTTTCGGGTATGTTCGACACGTCTTCCAACTTTGGCAGACTCAAGATGGGTTTTTGTTCCAGTGGCCGCGCTGACTTGGGTGGTCTATGACCTTATCTTGTGCTTTGGGAAGGAGGTACGAGATCAACCTGTCGATTCGCGAACTAAGTCCTCAACGCGTTCTGTGTTCAGGTAGCCGTAATTTGGAACCGCTGGTCTGCTAATTTGTTAATCCGACTGCCAGTGGCAACCTCCTCACACGCAGTTATAGGCATAGGCCCAGAGGTCGCCATTCGAGACGAGTATATGTGGTCGTCCGTTATGCATCAATTCTGAACCTTGCGTGCGTCATATTCCGTGTCTAGTAAGAGTCTTTTCTCATCGCAAAGTCGTCTACAGTTGGTTTGTCGCTGGTATGTTTTATTTCCATCCTAAATTTCATGGCACTCTCCATGTCTTACCTTCTCACCGGCGTCAGTGAACATGAGCACGAATCTCAGTAATAACGTGAGTTACAGCTCAATTAGCATTTTGCGTAGCATCTGACCATACGATCCAGTTGTACGCAGCATCCTGTATATCTCCGTCATCTGTCTGATCAGGCGCCCCATCAACCGTAGCTGCAATGCGTGGTACTATGTCGTGGTCTTGTCAGTATCCTCGCACCAGTAATTTGCAGTCGCGGTCCTCACAGCCATCTAGGAATACGGCGGTCGTGACGTTGCTACCTGATATCATGATGCTCATCCGAATAAACGCAGTTTACGACTGGATGCCCTGTTGTACGTGTCTGCGTTCTACTCGGCTTCTTCAAATACGCTAACCTAAACTAAATCTTGCCATTTCTAGATCTGCTGTTGACTGCGATCCTCTTCTCCAGTGAGTGAGAAAATCGCGCAGTCATATGATTCCCGCGGATTAAATCCATCCACTTTACGTCTAGTCCAATTGACGGTATGTCGGCCATTTTGGCGTGATGATGGTCACAGTCTGACGGAACATGGTTCTATTCTTGTTTAGACCAGTCTGGGCGTAGGCTTTGTATACATATCCTCAAGCACGATCTCCCCTCCGAGTCCTGGAACATTCCCTATCGCTGGATGTCGTATCACCGCGACCTCTTTGCCCCGAGTGTTCACTCTGGGAGCCTGGTTGGTCTTCACCCTTGTCGTCAATTAATTTCTAGCTGACAGTAATTATCCCACAGGATACCGTCAATAGTGGCCCAGTGCATCTATTTTATACTAATGTTCAAAACTTTTTACAGCGTCCTTTGCAACCTGGATGCCAACGGCCGGCCAAGCTGGAAAGGTTTGCGGGAAATGCGCACCCTCATCCCAACCATGAACATCTTTGCGTCGCATGGCTTCATTTATTTTTCCCTGTGAGTCGCTTATGTATCCCGCTGATCGGTCAGTGACTGAACTCTGATGATATTCCCAGAGCTATAGGTATAAGCTTTTTCTATTGTCTTATCGGAATGACATTGACACGCTCTTGCTCTCCTCCAATCATCTAGCGGCCAAAGTCGCTAATATCCTTATCCTTTTCTTCCTCACCAGGTCCCTGCAGGGTATCGGGATTCCGTGCGTCTTTTCTTCTCGCGACCTCGTCTCCATCGTTTCTGCTAACCTTAAAGCTTATACTTTCCAGTCTCATGATGGCTATGTACCCCGTAATGGTACTTTATTGTCTGTGTTTCGCGATCTTGTCGTCAGGTTCTTACGCCCACTTCCAGGTTACGCGCCTCAAGCTTAGCCTGGGCGAGTTTCTCCATTTCATTAAGCCGCCATCGCCGCTTATCACGCCGTCGACATCGAGTCGCACAATAAGCATGGTACATTCGTTCGCCGCGCCCTCCCCGCATTTCGAGAATGGCCCTATCACTTTCGCCCCTCGCGCGTCGCTGACGTTGTCGCGCGCATCGCGGCTGGATTTCATCGACAGTGAATTTTAGACGTGGATTGCTCACTACTACTCTCTGTCCTTACGGCCGACACTCTAGACGGAATAAATTATTAGATAAATATTGTACGGTTAGGGCGGTAGCAAAGCTTGGGGTGTATGTATAGAGGAGAAGAGCAGGCAAGGTCCATGGAGTACATGTACATAAATAACATAAAAGTAGTAAAACACTTAATCTGAGTGATAGCAGTACAGTGAGGGGCGGCAGGATAGTTATGCCGATCATATCAGGTTACACCACACGTTTCCGTAGCGGTCCTGCGCCGCACCTGTGAGCCCGCCGGCGCGATCGCCGCCCGCACTGTCGATGTACCCGACGCCGTAGCTAGAGCCGCCGTTGAACTCGTTCGTTGGGCATTTGAAGCCGACGAAGGGCGGACACGCACGGTCGACCTGGTTGCACTGCTCGAGGCACGGCAGGAGCGCGTTGTACGCCGTGCCGAGGGCGGGCAAGAATGGATTACGCGGCGTGCTGCTCGTCGGCTGCGGGACCAGCGCGGAGAGCACCTGCTGCGCCCCGCCTGCCTGGCGCGCAGCGGCGAGCCCCGTCGCACCAGGGGCCGCGGGCGTGGCGGTGAAGCCCGCAGGATTCGCGGGGCTCGGCTCCGTGCAGCGCGTGAACGAGATGCTGCAGAGCCATGTGCGGTACTCGCGCTGACAGTCGTTGCAGCCGACGAGCGGCGAGTACCAGTCGCGCCCGCAGGCGAACGTTGTGAGCACTGTGGTGAAGTTGGCGAGGTACGAGAGCAGCGGTGTGGTCACGTTGGTGGGCATGTTGCTGGCATCGTAGCCGAGGGCGCCGGCGGGGGGAGCGGGGAGGGGGACGGTGTAGGCGACGCTTGGGCAGTAAGGTAGTGAATGAACTAGGGGACAGTTGAAGGCAGCTGCGAAGTCAGGGTGTCAGCAAGAATTCAAAAGCAAAGACGGGAAGGAGAACGAGGAGGGAAGACAAGAAACATGCGTGTCCCATTGCTTTACGCGCGTATTGTGATCTAGAATTAATTGCAACGGGACCGTTGATCTGAGCTTATCCCAGTAGTGTCCACATGGGACCATATTCACGCGTGATAAACCGTTATATATCCTGCGCTTCTCGAGCAAGCATGGCCCCCTCCGTGGCACTAAGCATATGAACACACTGATCCTCCGAGAAGATAGATCCAATGAAAAAATGGAACTGACAAACGCACCGGACTTTGTTGCGAAAAATATCGGACCGCTCACGTTCGTTGACTCCAGCAAGAAGGCAGTGTAGTTCGTAGAGGGAGTGAGGCCGCCAAGAAGCCATTGCGTCCGCCAGCCTTGGTTATCACGCGCCCACTGCGTTTCGTTTGCTATTGACCCTTCGGACACCTGCGATTGGAGAAAGCAAGCCGTGTGTGGCTTGTTGGCGAGCCCGTCGGACGTGGAGAATATTTTGAGTGTGAAGTTAGGAGAGCTTGTGGGCTGATCGGGTTGCGACATGTTTGCAGGAGGTAGAGTGTAGTTCGGGTATGTAGGTGCGGGGATGTCGAAGGGTAGATAAGGTGAGGAAAAGAGAAGAGCTTGGTTTGCAGTGGTGTCGCCAAGGAAGGGCGAGTCGGATATTATTTGGTGCATAGGTTCTTTGGTAGTGGTCAATATGTGGAGTAGGAGATATAGTGGGATGGCTTACGGTTATCAGAGACACCTAGTTGAAAGGAAACCCCTTGGGCGCCATTCTGCTCGATGGCAAGGAGGCCGCCGTTCGGAAATATGCCAGTCCAGTTGCCCTGTCCATTCTGTACTGAGATTTCAAACACATCGGTACCTCCTGACGAGCCTGGACTATCTTGGCTATCTGAATTACTGATATTTGATACGAAAAATCTAGGGATTGGCGTTGAGTCGGAGCAGATGGCAACGCTGAGGGCGAGATTTGGAGATGGTGATAACGCAAAAGTTTTGGGTAAACTGGAGGATGTGAAGGGTACCACGGCATTCACACTTAACGTGGTTCGTGTTTGCGCAAACGCCAGCGTTCCAGAAAGTAGACATAGCAGAGCCTCTGGCAGCATCGAGCAGGCGTCGTCGTCGTCGTCGTCGGGAACAGCAATCAACGCATTACCTAATCCGGACACACGTGGAATCAAAAACATCACAAAAGCAACACGACACCGGTCTTCTACTGCCTCCATGAACAGTATCTCCACACAAACGTTTAATAGCTTCTATCTTCCAAGCTAGCCAAGAGAAAGCCAAGCACCTATATCATACTGACTGCACCATGCACCACTAGGCACCACTCCCTTTCTTCGTATTGACCGGGTCCGATGGTCTACCAGTGCATGTGGAGACTGCCAGGAAGACATCGTTTATCAGGCCGCTCACCCCACACAGCTGCTTTTTTACACTAGGCTACAGCGCACGACGCACGGTTGATAAGACCTGTCTATCTCACACCTGTTTTCACGCGCTCTGGTTTCCGATAATGGGATAGGCCTCCTCGACCTCTAAATGCTTTAAACTCGGAAAGAAATTGGAAGGCAACGCAAAGTGACGCTCTCCGCTACTTTCTATAACGCAAGATGCATCTGTCTATCGTCTCTGTCCTTGCGCTCGTGTCTTGTGCTATGGGTCTTGTTATCCCTCGTGCTCTGCCGACCCCCATCAGCGCTGCGACTGCTAAAACCTACCTCGCCGCATGTAGGTTTTGTACACCTTGATATAATATGAGCGCATACTGATGTCGAGATGCCCTCAGTGACCGTGGAAGTTGAGTCTAACTCGCCAGCTTACGATCGCGATCTCTTCGTGCACTGGATCACCAGTCAGTATACTTCTGAAATGAGATTTAACATGGCGCTTCATATGACTGCTTAGTCTCCGGCACATGCAATACCAGAGAAAGTGAGCAGATTGCTTTGAGGATTTTGTCCGCGTCAATAACCATATTTCCTACCAGCTGTGCTGAAGCGCGATGGAACCAATGTTGTGACTGACAGCGCCTGCGCGTCCACCTCTGGCAACTGGGTTTCGCCCTATGACAACGTCGCAACCACCCTCGCCAGTGATCTTGACATTGTATGCTCATTCTTCCGTTTGTTGTCTCTCTCACTCTCAGTATATGAATCGTAGGATCACCTTGTGCCCTTGAAAGAGGCCTGGGTCTCTGGTGCCCGCAACTGGTCTAACGCCCAGCGTCAGGCATTCGCCAACGATCTCGTTCGCCCTCAGCTCATCGCTGTTACCGATTCGTACGCTTTTCTCCCGTATCTCATCATACTTCGGCTTATGTTATCATGACTCCTTCACAGACTCAACCAGTCTAAGGGTAGGTGACTTTTTCGGGCATTGTGCAGTGCAACCCATGTCGCCTTGTGAACTGACATAAACTTCCCCTTCTCACCGTCTTGCGAATAGGCGATCAGGGTACGTTCTCTCTTGCTTCATGGTCACGGTCCACCTAACATAATCTGTTGTACCACTAGACCCGGCTGAGTGGATGGTCCCGCTTGCGAGCTACAGGTGCACCTACGTCCGCGCCTGGATCGAGGTCAAGCACTACTACGCCCTTAGCGTCGACACCGCTGAGAAGGCTGCTCTCACGAGCTACCTCGCCAACTGCTAAACGCTCAATAACGACTGCTCCTCTGTGTAAGCCCTTCATGAGAAAATGGAGAACGATGTTGAAACGTGAGGATGATAAATTAACAACGATCCGCGATGACATGTATTATGAAGATGAATATACGTACTTGTATACGTTCTCCTTGAAATTTAGCGACCACTGTCAAAAGTGGTGTCGTTGGATCTGAAGCTCAAGGCTAGTCCCACGTTCTTCGAGCTTCACGGAAGCTCTAGGGGACACATTAACTTACGCACCCGAGTGGTCATACCAACTAAACTCAGACATACAAAGATATGTAGTGAGCGGTATCCTGGTAAATCTCCCTTCGAATCTTCCATATCTTTTGTCGATCTCCAAGTGATCTCCTATTAGAGAACGACGAATACCTAAATATTGAGAGTGGGCTGACCCGAACGGCAGTTCATGGCGTAATTTCTTGCTCGAGTGGCCGCCATTGGGAGGTGTTGCTTCTTGATTCGACTGCAGGTCGCATTTTGAACCCATATAATTTTGGTGTTGAGATCGTTGAGGAGCTCCTCTGTAAGTACTACCTGAATGCCCTTATCTAAGATGAATAATGCAGTGGCCAGAAGCAGGTTTGTCCGTGTATATTTTCAATACGGAGGAGTGATGTAATTATATAGCGAGATCAAAGGATTATATTATTTCATCTAGAAAGTTTCAAGGACATCGTAAATAATTATTTACTTACGTACATTTTACCCAAATTTTTTGGAAGTCGTTCAATTGAGACAAACACACTAAAGAGGAGATAATTTAACTAAATTAACGCAAGAGAGGAATCATGACTTGAAACACTTTTTTGCCTAGTATAAATAGAAGGTGAAATCGGAAGCTTTTTTTGCCTTGGTCCAGTCCCCTGGACCATGTCGAATGGATGCACATAAGTACTCTGAAAAGTGTCACTAAATCGATAAACCCTCGCACAGTTGTTTGAATTAAGGATTGATCTGGATAACGTGACCTACGGCCTTGCGATACTCACCCTGGCCTCGTAAACAACTACTGGACTGTGATATTTATGTGAAAATTGTGGATAATTGCTTATCCATTAATCCGTTTACATTTCCAGGCAGTATTTCATTTTAAAATCTTTATTCCTTCCACATATACGTAGGTTGATATATTACGGAGGTGTAGGCAAATTTTTGTGAGACAATATCAAGAAATGGAGGCAGGAAAGGCTTATCCATAAAGTGCATATGGATATCCAGCGCAGTCCTTAGTTTGAATGCCAAAAAACAGAGGATCCAAATTGCAATCAAGGATTGTATATAGCACTACCACATGTAGGTATCTGATGAGAGCATAATCATTGTAATCGCAGAAGTTAGATGATTTTATTACCCATGTAGAATACAAGTAGAATAGTGGGCCTTTTAGCGCCCATAGGTCAGATCGATTACGCAATGTTCTATTTTTGTCCACCACCACACCTATGGGCGCTCCGACAGGTTTATGAAATATGACGGCTAAGGTTCAGGTATCATGGCAAACCTAAATCGTATAGAGATCTATATGTGGCCGGGGTATTTTCAACGGGCAGACCATGACTCCGCTGGCAGATGCAACTGAAGAACTTAATACAAATCTGTACAATGCAGATATTGACTGAAGTTAATGATCAGATATAGACCATTAGACTGCTTGTTCACCTTGATAAGAAGCGCAGTTACTCATCCCACATACAAAGCGGGACTTTAAGTGACATTACGCGGCATACACAGCGGAATCAGGGAGGCACGGCTCCACCTGCACCGAGCACCACGATTATATTAGGTAAGATGAATCTTGAACAGATAATTTTCTCTTGATGTGTGTATACATTTGTTCTATATTTTTACGACGTACCGCTGCAGTGGAGCACCTTCCAAATACTGAAGGTTAGATGCCGTCGCCTGCCGGCCCCGTTGGATCTCATAGAACATGATTCAAGCCGCCGATCAATCACCATTGGAACCTGAGAACTTGAATACCTTTGAACACCTTTGACAAACCCATTTGTTAAATCAGAGTTAAGAGAATAATCTGTACATGGCGCAGTTTAATTTTAGCATGCGTGATTTGTATGATTTCCTCTTTGCGTACGAAGATGGTTCGTCTAAAATGTGAATATTAAACACAGAGGAAACCTGTACAATTACTCTGATCACCTTCCAATGTATAGAGTAACCCTGTCGCGAGAATTGAGCAGGATTCCACGGAGTAGCTCGGTGGAAGAGGTTGCCTGCCATTCGCGCATTTCGATGTAACTGCATCACACACGACTTTTTCCAAGCAGGTTTGTACCTTCCCGGTGGGTTGCTCGAAATCAATACAAAATTCAGCGGTCAGACCGGAATCTAGTAAACATTAAACCTATACGACCGTTTTTAGCGATATACCCTGAAATAACACACAATTTAGACACATCGATCAGTTCGATTCATCAGCATTTATAGGTTATCCAGATTTTCCATGAAAAATTTCATAGGCTTTCTCACCGTCACTTTGAAACCAGCTACTTACGGGAGTCAGATAATCGAAGTACATGCGACTTCTTTTCAACTTCTTTGATATCAGAACTTGATGAGAAGTAGACTGTACTGCGCAGACCGCTTACATCTAAATGCGCTGCTCGGGTCATGTACAGAATGAAACAAACCTCCTGTCGGCGCTAGAGCGCCTGGATGTGCTGTTATTGCCTCTGATTTGTTTACTGTAGGCTATGACAAGTGTTCAACGGGATATCGATAGAAATTAGGACACCGTTTGTAAAATTAAATGAAGCCTAGATCCTAATTATCCCCTGCAACTGAAAGGCGGCCCCAAACTAAGCGCTCAATCGCGAGCCAAGTAATCACAACCATCTCTGTTCCCAAAGTGCTATCAAGCGGTCACTGGCGTATTTTTTGTCATAACCTATTCAGCAATTGCAGTGATGTGCCTCGCCAATAATATAGACTATCAAATTTAATGCTCACTAAGCTCACCTCAGCATCTTGAGCTGAGAGCCTAAGGCTTGATGCAGATGTAAACATACTTAAGTTTGTTACATTTATCATAATTCTAATACAGTCCTGTATCTCTCTGATTGCTAAGTGCTGGCGAAGCCTCGGCAAAGCAGGAGTGCTGCGCTATCTATTACAGCAGTTGATCATGCAGTCTAAGTATGCCGTATGCAGTCTACACGCCCTGCGCCTGCACAGAGGCCGCATTGGCTGTTAGGATCGAGTTTAATTCGTCACGTTTCAGGCAATTTGAGTACTGGAAGCTGGCGGCGAGCGCGTCGAGTGCCGCTTCGTCGAGGCCGATGAAATGCTCTGCCCACTCCTTCACGAGGAACTCGCTTATTAGGATGTTGCGCGCCAGGCGGGTGATACGCTCGCTGAACTTCCAAACGGGCGCGGGGTAGAGATTGCGGAATCTCTCCGGGATTTCCTCAAGGACATGATCTTGAAGTGGTTGATAGACGTCGCGCACGGCGGTGTCGTCCGCGCCCCAGGCATCGACTGCCAGGCGGTGCTTCTTCGCCAAGAAGTCTGCGAAGCGCGTCATGTATGGCGTCTCGGGTGAGATGAAGACCATGCCCTGGAAGCCGATATCCTTGTACAGCCAGATTGACCAACTGAGCTTGTCCTGTGACGCGGGAGGTAAGGATCTGTCAGCCGCCGCTGAGACGTAATGTGGGAACAAATACTTGATACCTTGTTGTAGATCTCGAGCTGGTCCTTAAGGACGTGGTACCGCCGCCGGTTGATCGTGTCCGTAGCGTCGCCGTCGTATGACTTGCGCGCGTACACGGGGCCCCACTCGCCGTTCCACACGCAGAGCCCGCGCTCGTCCATCCACTCGCGCTTCTTTTCGTAGCTCCGCCTGAGCCGTCGCAGCTGCTCCTCCGAGCCAACGTAGTCCTGGGGCGCCGAAGGGAAGCCGAAGGACGAGTAGTCATGGATCGAGTAGCCGGTGTTGTCCCAGTTCTTGTGCGCGTCACCGAAGTGCGAGAAATCAGACGCGAAGGTGTTGGCGTCGAAGAAAATTGCATGGTCCGGGTCAACCGCGCGAATCGCGGTGTGCACCTGGTTGTAGAATGCGATCAGTCGTGTGTGCTTCGAGTCGGTCGGCTCATTGAGCGGGTTGTATCCTGCGATCCACTTGTTATCTTTGTAGTGCTTCGCGAGCTCGGCCCACAGCCAGAGGACACGGTCCTGGAAATCTTTGTGATTCCAAACTGATGTGGCACTATTAGTACACATCTTATCGGTTAAGCGGTGGGATAACACGTACAGTTGGCGATGTGGCTACCATGGTCGGCGTGCCAGTCAGTGTTCTGTCCGCCAGGCGCGGTGTGCAGGTCTAGAATAGTGTAAATTCCGTGCTTTGCACAGAGGTTGATGACACGATCTAGGTGCTTGAAGCCGGATTCTTTAAGGACGCGTGGGTTCATATCATCTGCATAGAGAAGGTGCATCCTATTAATATCGAAGAAGTAGCCACATGATTGGTTATGCATACCTTCGAAGTGACGATAATTAAACGGCAAACGGATGCAGTTCAACCCCAAGCTCTTGAAAAATGCTGCATCCTCGTCTTGGAAGAAATATTCGAGGAACTGAACACTACGTCAGAGAGTGTTAATGGAGCGAAACCGAAGCCTGACGAACCTTGTCGAAGAAAAACTCAGACTTCTCCTCCCCAATAGTCTCCGCGAGGGCTTCGCGTATCTGGTATTCGCAGCCAGGGTACCCTGCACATACACTGGTTAGTGACGACGAAATCGATATTCGCCTCTTTTACTGACCAGATATAAAGTTTTCCATACTGGGTAATAAATGGATCGGGGTCAGCATGGCATTTAGACTCGAAGAAAAGAGAGTTGACACACTTCATCCAGCCACCGAGGCCGGCGCCGCGAAGGACAATTTCGTTGCCTTGCTCATTTACAATCTTAGTCCCAGAAATCTTGAGGAGCGACATGGTGATCCGAGAAAAGAGCCGTTCGTGGAACCACTGGCTTTTATAGCGCGGCGTAAAAGCCCAGGGGCGGAGGGCGCTGCCGCGGTCCGGAGAATTTTGCAGACCAGGTGGCCTCCGAGGATTTACCGCGATATGAAAGTATTCATCATATCTGCGAGGCCACCGGCCATGTCTAGTCTGTCGAGACGCTTGAGAGTCACCTCGAAGGATTCGAGTTATAATTGGTGGTGGCTAAGTGGAGACTGCTGCCTGACGACAGTGTGCGACAAAGGATGATAACATGAGAGATGCCCCAATACTTTGCACCCTCATCTTGGGCTTCGTCAGCATCGGAGGGTTCTATCAAATATATTTCCCATTAGTATATTCTAGCCTGAGCTGCAGATGAAAGGCACCCCACACACTTTGAAAGCGATTGATTGAATGGCTTCGGATAACTCGTTTCTACAAGCAGACCCGCTGCCGATTGGGTAGCAGCCTAGCTCTGGGAACCAATCCTGAGAGGAGCATTCGGATCTAGGTGTCGTGTAAATAAAACTCATCTTCTGCAGAATGGATTTGATGTCAAGCACTATGTAGGTTGAACGACGTTGCCCCACTGTCCGCCCCAGAGCCCCTATGTAATTTCCCCGCAGTGGCCCATCCATTTCAAATTGTGCCTCGGCACGGTGGAGGTTCCGCGTTTTTGATCTCTCGCAATGCGGTCTTTGGTCACAGGCGCGAGGTGGGTGGTGCGAAGTAATCTAGCCCGAGAGTTATCGGCCGGACGGGTCTTCTTGCTGCACCATCACGTCACTTGTAATGCTGTAAGATGGCTTTCTATTGGGAGAGTATTGGCCATTCATGTCATTCGTGTAGTAATAGGTGAGGCTCCAGACTTCTATCTTCAACGAGAAGCCAGGCATGTGCTTGGGGCCAAGAGGCCGCACAAAAGAGAAACGCTCACGACAGAAAACCCAGACCAACTGCTCTGATAACATTCCAAAAAATAGGACCGTATAAAAAAAGATGGCCAGGACTCGGCCAGTTACGAAAACACACTGTTCAAACGTTCACTGCTCACCTGCTAAAATTCGTTCTGGGGTAAGGGGCCTACATCCGGTGGCATCTTGCTGAGATGTGAGAGAAGAATGAGGGGTGTAGACCTGCCTTTCTTGAAGCGCTTGGCGTACGTGTTTGGGGCGTTGGGAAAGGCTGTAACGGACCTTGCCTTCTACTCCGGCTGGTATCAATCTGGTGCGGGCATTACCGTATCAGCACAGCAAAATTTTAGGGTGGATGTCTGAGCGAATCTACGTACATATCGCAGTGGATGAAGTTCAGAAGCACTAGTGCGCGGGTTAAGTCGGATAGAGTGAGGATACTTATCGAAAATGTATGCTCCAACTTCGCTCTTTTGCGAGTAATATACGCGTCGAAAGCGCAGTCAAAAGTTGATAGCCCTGCGATCTAAGCTTCAAGCTTCAAGGGCTTAGGAAAGACCCAGAGCTGGAGCGGCGGGTTTATTCAACAAGCGTGTCATTGGCGTTGTAACAGAATAAAATAAGAAAAGCCAGGGGCACATTATTCGGTATCAATCGCGGAAGTTCAAATCCACGCTTGGCTCCGACCAATTTCAACCGGACATGGACGCCTCAATAGATCTCGTCGGCGGACCTTTCTCTGTAATCGAATCAGATCCAGGTCAGTCTTCCTGTACATAGGTGTACATTCTGTGAACTGACTGTTTGCGAATCCAGGTGTATTCACGTCTCTCACCCGCAGGCTCGGGATCAAAGGCCTCGAGCTCGTCGAGCTCTACGACATCGAGCCATGGGCCGTCGAGGACCTGGATCCCCATGGGCTCATATTCTGCTTCATGTGGCGGAAAGACAGCCACCGCGCAACAGACTTCAACGACCCCGCCGCGGAGCGCGTGTGGTTTGCGAACCAGCTGAGCGATGACGCATGTGCGACCCATGCGATCCTCAATGTGCTGCTCAACTGCCCGGCTATCGATATTGGCGGCGAATTGCGCGCTCTGAGGCAGGACACTGAGCGTATGTCTCCTGTGGTGCGTAATTTCAACATGCTGGTCACCATGATGCTCTTTATCCGCCCAAATATCCCTTCTGCGAACGGTACGAAGGGTACCGTCCTTTTCGATGACATTTGCTGGAAGATCGTTCTTTTGGTGTCAAGAGATGCATGGCAAAGGTTGTTTGTACCTTTGAACGACTACATCTAGTCAGACCAAATGAAAACCTCCTTTGCATGTGCAGACTCGGCAATGTCTATATTGCAAATGACACGGAGAACCGCCATTTGCAGCTGGGTTTTCCGGTGTCGTTTTCCATAGACCTGTTTCTGGTCTCGAAACATAGATGTACGAGGGATCTTGACTGCCGTGAATGTCCGGTTACACGAATGATTTTTCTGATTGTTGTTTTCTCGTTGCAGATGCGGGGTTTAGCCATCACCAACTCACCTGTCATTCGCCCCGCACATAACTCGTTTGCCAGGTGCGTACAATTATTTGATCAGCCCGAGCTTAATGACGAAGCGCATTGCTGCTTTCTACCAGGCCCTCAGACCTTCGTGCGTCAATAAATCAGCTTACAATCACTACTTTCGAGGAAGAGAAGCGCAAGGCGAAGCAACGCAAGGAGGCCGCCGACAGCGCAAAACCCTCGCCCGCGAAGCGCGCGCGGACGACCAAAGCGCCACCGAAGGGCAAAGTCAACGGCAGGGCTAAGGGAAAGGGCAAAGAGAAGGAGAAGGACGACTCGGACAGCGCCACCGAAGTCGAGGCGGAACGTGAAGTCGAAGAGGAGACATATCACTTCATCGGGTATGTCCCCGCGCACGGGAAGGTGTGGGAGCTCGACGGGCTCAAATCTGGACCCCTTGAGGTCGGTGAGCTCCCTGGAGGCCCGGGCGGTGCGGGCGCGGGCGCGAATCGTGGGTGGATGGACGTTGTGCGGCCTGCGCTGCGCATGAAGATGGAGAAGTACGGCGGGTCTGGGAGCGATGGGAGCAATATCCGGTTCAGCCTGCTCGCGATCGTCGACGACGTGTACAAGAAGGCGAGCGACGAGCTCGAGCTGCTCAAAAGGGAACAGGCGGCGCTGGAGAAGCGCATGGACAGCAGCGGACAGGCGCGCGACGCGACGCAATCGGCGTTTGTGGTGCCGCTTGGGAAGACATTCGCCCAGGACTTTGGCGCGCGCAAGATGGATAGGGACATCGCTGTCATGGAGCTCCCGGACGAAGAGCTGGTCCCCGCGTGGGAGGCTTGTGTCCGCAAAGCAAATTCCGCCAAGGTGGCGGTGGAAGACGAACTGGCGAAAGCCATTCGCTCAAACGTGAGTGTGCCCATACGCGTTGCGGGGTTAGACTTACGCCGCGTACAGACCGATCACATCAAGCGCACATTCGACTATGAGCCGTTTATCCGGGAGTATATAACGGTCTTGCAGCAGGAAGGCCTACTCAATCCCCTGCTCGACCGCGACGGTGATGGACGAAAAAAGCGTGGACGGAAAGCCACAGCTAAGGCATAAAATGATTTGCATGATGCGCCCGCGCTGTGCACTGTACATGCCTACGTATCTTGATCAATCCTTTGGACAGCCGGCGCGCGAAGGTAATCAGACTGCTTATATGTATGCATAGAAATGTAGTAAGGCTATGTCGTGTTATGTAACATACAATCTGCATCGCTGGACGCCACCAGGCGATTTGCACACCACCCGTGATAGGAGATGTACTAGGAAAGGGCACGCAGGGGCGCAGTGGCGCACTGGTCAAGTTCCGACATGTAAAATCATCCGCTGTTCGCCGTTGCTGAACGTTCGGTTTCCGAGAGGTAAATGGAGAATCCCATACGTAAATCTGGAGAAGTAACGATGCAGGGAGCAAGCAAGAAGTCCAGTACCGCTAGTGCAAGAGCGCTATCGTTCCTGAGAGTAGCATGCGCGCAGGTAGAACAGAGTGCCGTGGTTTTCGCGCCCACCGCGGCTGTCGCCCGGGTTGAAGCCGCCGCCGCGCCAGCGCCAGATTGTGAATGACTTCCAGGCGTTCCCGTTTGGGCGCCGCGAGCGCTCGAGGCGCCCATCAAGATCGAGAAGTGCTGTTTCGAGCATGGTAGGGCTCGTTATCGTCATCGACTGAATTGGTTCAGAACCGTCAACTGTGGGGTTCTCCGACAAGAGATGGGCAGGGAGATCTTTTACATGACCAGACAGGGCGTGGACTGTCAGTGCATATGTCTTTGGATGGATTTCGTGGATCTGCAGACGAATAGAGGTAGACAGACGGTAACTAGGGTTAGCGTGGGTTTTGTGACGGTGCTCATACCAGTGGGCAGATCCGTCTGACTTACGATGGCATCTTTTTCCACCGTCACATCTAAGAGAGTAAAGCACCGTTTGTACGCAATTATATCCCCGGTACGGATGATGTCGTTCTTTACGAGTACGGAGAGCTTGATCTCAGCGGCAATACTGAGAAAAAATGAGTTAAAATATCTCCTATAACAGAGAAAAACGAGTGATACATACCCTGCACGAGCGCTACCTTCGTGTGGCAGAGAGCAGGAGGGGGAAGGCTGGATAACAGGAATGCCGTTCTCGCGTTCCCAAATTTGGTCTTTCCACGGTGCGGCCAGCGTTCCGGCTTTGACACCCTCTTTGAATTTCTCGACTCGTGCACAATGCGCTTCCGAGAACCAGTTAAGATAGAGGTGGTCCTGGAACGTACGCTCGGCAGCAAGGAAGTGCGAATCGGTGAAAAACAAGGGATTGACCTCCGCGTCTGGCGCTGGGTCTTCCGCTTTCTCGTCATCTACGGCCATTGTGTCCTCTACAGATGGATGGTCAGAGCCAATACTTGGGCGCGCGTCGACGAAGGCCGTGCGCGGGAGCAGAGCCGCCAGGCGTCGTCGCGCGTCGTCCGAGAGCATGCCCCACGTGTTTTTGTTGATGATGTCCTATGAAAGGGCCGTTGAGCGCTTCACCACTGAGATTGCATATGCATCGCCGTTGCAATCCAGCGCGAGGAGTACATACATGCATATCCAGCGCGACGAGGTCGCTCTTGGCGCTCTCCAGGAGCGCCTTGAGCTGCTTTTGCGGGTCGATGGGTTCGGGCGTCGCCTTGCGCTTTACCGCGCGCACTTTTGGCTCGGTTAGAGTCTGTATAACCCGGGTTGGTTGACGCAGAGTCCGCCGAGGTCGGTCCATGGCCACCGTATGTCAAGTTGAAGCCTGAGAGTCGCCAGTTGAACAGCAGTGGTGGCTTGCGCTGACTAATCGCCTCCGGACCGCATCCCGCGCGATATCTCTAAATATAGACTTCTCGGCGCGTCCTGAGCAAGTCGTCTCATGCTCAGCGTCTCTATAAACGTGCTCAGTCCCACTTAAGCCATGAAATTTTCATCCTTTGTTCTTCCACGCATATAAATGAGACAACTTTTAAAGTCTATACTAGCACGCGAGTTCTAGCTTTGAGACCAGTGAATCAAGACTCTCCAGACATTCAGACACGCAGAAGCCATGTGCGTTCAATAATGGCGCGTTCTCAAGACTTTCTATTCGGTTGCCAACATGTCTTCTCTCCCGCTTTGTACGTGGAGCGACATTTTCTGCCACATGTGGAACCTACGCCTCTGAGAAACACCTCATTGGAGCCTTTTGCGAAGCCTTGCGGCTCAATCTGTCTTTTCACAAGTCACTCGCGCTAGAAGAAAGTTAAACTTTATCTAAGTATCTCCATTATAGAAAATTCATTTGAACGCTCTGAACGAGACATACAGTCACCTGAATTACAGAGGCGCGGAGTAAAGGTGATTTCTCAGGACAAAGGCTATAGAAACATGGTTTCGGCGAAGTATCGCTTCTTGGGCACCGTCAAAGTTACGTGGCTTCCCCGCCCCCGCTAGCATCCATGTGCTACATATACAGGACCTGTCATAAGCAACACTTATCCGTTCCAAAATTAAATGTCGGAAATAGATATCTGTATGTATGTATTACCGGAGACGCATCCATCGGGGCGAGCTGACCGTCGCGGTGAAACTGCACGGCGACGGCTAAGACGTCGGAATGGATCCATTCCACTGTCATGGAAAATCAAACATATCTAATGTTTTGAGTATGTTACAGCGGAGGTGTCTACGACTGTCTATGAATCCAGCAAGACTCTCGAGCCCCGACCGAACGGGAGCATAAGTTTATCCACCCGCAGAGTGATCAAAACAGCGATTTGGTCCGGCTCCGCGTAGTATACCTTGTGAGGATCGTACGTACAGGCACGGTGACTAGATATATACATTTCGGACCGAAAGAACTTAGTTTCGGCGAGCATATTCATGTTATCAAAGATCGTTCTAATGCTGTAAGCCAGTATCACAATCAGGAAGAGGTGTCCACCTGATACTTGATTTGGGATGCGTTGTACTTTGCACAAATATATCCTTCCTGATCGGGAGAATGACCAGAACTTTACTTCCTCTCTCGTGCTGGCACGACTGGCAGCGGCAGCGGCATGCCACAGAATATATGGCCGATATCTATAACAAAGGGGCCGATAACAGCGAGTGCTGCACCTGATTGAAGAGTGGTCTATTATTAGACGTTTGATTATTCGCTCGGCGAACACTATATACGTTCGAGCAGTAGTAGGTGCAAGGCAACGGTTTCTTGCCCTTCAGACCTCTGAGAAGTTTCGGTGGGAATCAAAATTATTTATGGCCTCGCACGGGGCGTGATATATCCCACCTGCCCAAACCCTCCTTTCATGTCGCACTGGTATTCGCATCTATTTTTATGCATAAGTACATATGTTTTGACAGTTCTATTCTTGTCCACATCCGGGATCGTCGCGATGGATTTATGAACGCTTCCAGGTAAAACACTAACTTTCAGAGTAATCGTGTCAAAGGGATCATTTAGAAGCCTTTGTGAATCAGGTCAGTTCTACGTCCGTGTGATTCCCAATCCAATTGCATGCATCTCAGTTTGAAAGGGGTGCGATGTACCCGAATCACAATCCTGAATCATGCAGACTGCCTGGTTGTATTTTTTCGAGACGAAAGTATGAATGATACTATCTACAGCTCGCAGTGAGAGGGGTAAAGGGGGATCCTTTGGAGCGTTGAAGTCGTGAGATAAGGTGTCTACAATACAAATTGTGTTTTGACGTCGTGGCTATAAAGTTCAATGCGACGCCATCACTGTGGCCGGGGGTTGGATGCAATATATGGTACAAGAATATATAGGTCGTTAGCGTGAATGTCCAGGGGTATTTAGCATGCAACACAGAAACCTCCGAAGAAGTGCAACGAGTGTCCAATGAAGTCGAAGTCCATAAAAAGGCGTAGAAAGACGTGATAAAGGAATAAAACCCAAGGTATAGACAACCAGAAATGAGGAAGAACAGAAACAGGGGCAGTCGCTTAGCTGTTGACCCAGCGGGTGCCCCCCTGCGCGACGGGGCACTTGTGGTTGCCCAGTGTCTTTTTCGTCGAGAAGAATCTGCCGCACTCGTCACACAGAAACTCGCAGACCTTCCCGTGCTTCGCGACCTCGTGCCGCAGGCGGTCGTGCTGGCGCGAGAAGCGCTCAGAGCAGCCCAGCGTGCAGGGGAACGACGAGCGCGGCTTCGGCTTGTGGGCCTCCATGTGCACCTTGAGCGTATACTGGCTGGTGAACCGCCGCTCGCACCCGATGATGACGCAGGGGAAGCGCCGGCGCTGCGCTTGGGGGTCGACCGCCTCAGCGCGGGCGGGCGAGGCCTCCCGGGAGGGCGACATCTTCATGTCGATCGCGTCGAGGCTCGAGCAGGAGGCGGCGGGGGAGTGCGACATGGAGGAGCGGGAAGATTGGGCGTTCATGGATTGCCATGTCGACGACGAAGGGGGGAATGGCGGCCGAGGAACGGCGTGCGCAAAATCAAAATTGAAGGCGTTGGCATTGGCAAATTCGTGCATATTGGGCTGAGGTGAGAGAGAAACTGTGTCCTCAGGGTGAGTAAATGGGTCTCCCACGAAATAAAGAAATATGGACTAACCACTGCTGTCCGACCGCGGTGAATATGATGCCAAAGAATTGGAAGGGGAGAAAGCGTTTGGGAAAGTGTTTGCTTCGGGAGCCGAAAAGGGAACGTCGTAACCGCCGCTGTTCTCGTAAGGCCAGGACATGAATTGGTTGTCGATCGGCTCTTCTACACGGAACGTAAGGGTCGATTCGGAATGTTGCAGAGCAAGTACGAACCATATATGACGTTGGAATCAAACGTTTGTTGCGTGTTGTAGCTTGGTGGGCACTGCGCTAAATGGACGGAATGAATTTTCCGGAAATAGCCAGGGGTATATGGGCATACCTGATTCATACTGCTCTGCATCGTTATACACCGGACCTGCAGCCATCCAGGCAAGTGATATTTGGGGGTCTGTAACGCCAAGAATTTAAGTCGCCATCGCATGTCAAAGTCGGCACGACTCACCTTCGTAACCATTATATGCCGGAAATTCGTGGCCAGAGAACGGGGGGTCGAAAGAGGGCGTGTGTATCCGAACGAAAGGTGCGCGACTGTAGTGGCTCGTCATGTCGTATGGAGCGAAAGATTTGTGACCTGCACGGGGGAGACGCGACATTTAATACTGTGGTCAGAGTGTCTCGATTGACAAGGGACCACGGACCGAAGGCTACTGATGGCGCTTTAACTGCTGGCATAAAGATTCGTCGACGGCGATGGGGACAGGACAAACACGGCTGTAAAATGACTGAGGTGGGCGCTTCGGGGCTTTGGTCGAGACAAATGCACACGGGCTTCTTATCTAAAGACGAGAACAACCCAGGGTCCCGGACGTCCAATATAAAAGGATATATATGGAATGAGAGAGAGATCGGGCGCCAGATGTGGGAAGGCACGATTTTCACGCGAACAGCCCCCGAGTTTGAGACAAAGGAGAGCGAGAGAAACGTGGCACGAGCATGGCACACACGAAAAGACGGAATATTCAAGCACAAGCGTTCCAAAAAGCGATCAAAAAGGCATTTCGATTGAGTTCGTAATGGATTCGCCGAAAATAACGAGGAGACGGAGGCGGCGAGGGGGCCGTATGTCTTCCGAGCAGGCTTGGTTACGTAAGGCGACGGAGACGGACTCAGCCGAGTGCGTGACTTCCTGATGTTATTTCATGTTTGTCAGAGGCCTGCACAAAATGAGACACATCAGACTACAGAGAGACCCGTGCCTGAGTGGGACAGCCACTCCTCCGCGCTTTAAGGAGATTCATTTCCAGTCCCTGTTTCCATATTTCTGTCCCCAGGTCATAAGATCGACTTCTCCGAACATTGTCTTCTAAGTCTTGTTGGGCTGAACCACAATCACTAGAACACCTCATCAAGTCTCTCTATCTGATCCCCATCTGCCGCTACTTGCTCCATCTCAAACTCGGAATGTCTATTGATTACCCTGGCAATTCGACGTCAAATAGCGTCAAATGTTCTGGTTGCTTGATGGAATACTGGTGACATACACAGCAACATAACAGTGCAGGGAAGTGAGCATCCTGATTCCTTTGACCCATCACCGAATCAGCGCCCAAAATAGCTGGGGTCACCAATCCGAGGGGCACCAGGGCATCTTTTAATCTAAGGATGCGCGCCCGTCTCATGCGCTCGTCGCTCAAGAACCGGAGTACAGATGTTCTCTACAAAATCTAGCCAAGTAAAACAAACTGCCCTTTTCAGTGGTAATTCAGCCCACCTTATCCTAATTTGATTGCCATCGATAAACTATTGCATTGACACCGCCTTCTTTCGTCAACAAATATTCATGGTTGATGAACCGGTTATTTCCCAGATTATCATGGGCAGGCTCAGGCTCAAGGTGTGCACAGCCTGATAAGACTGATATTGTTCCCATAAATCGTTCCTACGCTATGGCTATGAATACTTCCTCCGGCAGTATGCGCCCATGCGAATCTTCTTTTGTCGGTGTCACACGATATTTCCGTCGGATAACTGCGATTTCCTCCTATGAGTTCCGATTCCAGAGAGTGTACTCGAAATTAGCGGCGTCACTGCGCGGATTCGGCGCTCAGCCTCTGTCAATGACTGTTCCATCATGACGCTGGGTGTTATAACTTGTATGGCACGTCCAATAGGCTGTGCCCTATAATCAAATCCTGTCTTTTACCCCGCCTAATTGATTTGCTGTGACTGTTTTGAGCATCCGATTCTTGGGATGGTGTTCAAAGAGAGAAAGATTTCTGATCAAGAAGATAAAATAACGTATCGTTCTGCGAAGAAGTCAAGATGGTGGGATTTTTAGACAGTCCCTGTTCTTCCGAATCAACCTGAAGGAGAAGTTCACTAAGCCCAATTTGTTGGCAGCCTTACAATTGCAATAGGTCGCGCAAATGGCAGTCTTGTCGGCATTGTTTCTTTTCCTTGTAAAACGAAGCGATGAGTACGGTAAATGTTATTTCAAGCGCGAGCATCAGGCGGCCGCGGTCTGGACTCGGAATGGCGAAGGTTTCCACTATGAACGCAAGACTCGCACGTCTAGCAGAGAATATCCACGCTGTCCGGCCTCAGAATTAGCCTCTGAAGATGGCACAACGGAGTGTTGAGGGCATTCTGTTTTTCCGATGAGTATGGACGAGAGTTTCGTACATCGCACGCTGGCTTGATGCGAGGATTGGGTGGGACGCGGCAGCGGTCCGGATTCCCTCGACAGGCTGAGGCGTGCTCCTACCTTGTCGGGGCATCCTCGCGAACGCTGAGCCGCCGCCTTTTGCTCGTCGTTGAGCGATTTGAGTTGGATTTTTTCGCGGAAGCGCCTAAAGCATGATCTGCGGGGATGAGCGCCTATCATCGAGCTGGGACCGTCAAGATACTTCGCGGAGCCACCTACACCTCCAAGGAGCGGCGAAAAGGCCGATAGGCTTTGACTAGGTCCATTTTTGGAATATGTCACTGTCAAAAGATCTCCGTGCCTGCATTTGGATCGCATCAGCTCCAGCGGAACGGGGCAATCACTCGTGTTTTATCATGGTGCGAGCTTTGGAGGCAAAAATAATACTCACTGAGCGATGATGGTATGGAATGGCTGCAGCATATTGAAAATTTTGCCTGTTTGTATGAGATTAACTCCCGAATGGCTATACAGAGGAGATGCAGCATAGATACGCCACCGGGAATTAATCTGGTATACATGACAGCTCCAAAAAGACTTGTGTGATAGATATGTTTGATGCTGCCTTTTTTTACAGATCTCAGGAGAATCGAGATGACTTGCAGATGAACATTTTTGACTGGAACAAGGTGCGCTATTATGGTGAAAACAGAAAGAGGGCTTTGTAGGTGATGTCCAGTCACAGTCGAGTGTGCTTTCGACTTCGCCCTGTGAGTTCGGGGGAAGGAGCTCTAGAAGCACCAGATTTTCAAATGAGTAACCGGAGTACTGTTCGATGTCGAGAGCTGGCCTCCTGCTGGCAAACAAATGTGCAAGCCGATCATGACGGGTCTTGAAAGCGTGGTAGCAGGCAGCACCTATCAAGTTCTCAATTCAAGAACGACCGACCTATTTGTAGACAGCCTGATGGAAAAGATGGCTGAAAGACAGAATGTGCAGGTGACCGGACTGCGTCTGGAGTGTGAACCTAGACCTAAGACAACGGAGAGACCTGAAGGAACGAGGGAATCATGATCAAGGGGCCGCCCGAGCCAAATATAGGCGCGGAGAAGGAGGCATAGACGCGATGAAGCTAGAGGTGCATTCAGAAGACATACAGGAGAGCCCAAGAATGTAACTGACATGTGGAAGGAGGAGTGATGTGATGCGCCTCCTGGCCCTGCTATTCCAGTCGTGTCTGCCACGCAAGCCCTGACCTGCATAGGGTAAATTCGCCCACAATTGCACCAGGCATTGGGAACGAGGGAAACAGCGGAGCAACTCTTTGATAATTGCCGTTCCATTGAAAGTTCCGAAAATTGCGGGCTGTTGGGAACGAGGAATTCTCGTAAAATAGAGCCCACGCATATTCGTCGCGTCGACGCTTAAGAGCATTAAAGTAATATGAAAACCAATGTTGATGATTGAAGGCATATGCCGAGTCTAATTAAACCAAACGGCGAAAGAGTGGACGATGAATGAGTTTCTTACTAAAAATTCAAATTTGGTCTTGATTCTGTGAGGGCCCCATGAGGGCGATTGGGCGCAGAAAAGTGGCGGGAGGTGCACGGACCTCGCGCTGCGTGATCCGGGCGGCCTCGACCCATTCTAGGCATTCGTTTTCGATCTCCGCAGTCACTGCCGCCGCTGCCAGGACATCTCTCGACGCTGCCAACGACGGCCACATAACCCCAACTCTTCGCATAAGATTGCGTCAGTACAACATACCAGCTGCCTGCCGCCACTTTCTCGGGCTAAGCAGCACATCTTCCTTCACACTGAACGACGGCTGCGCGTGCCGGCAGAAATATGACATCTCTTTCTCGAGGGTCCACTCTGACCCCCTGCAGATCACCCACACCGTCCGACATCCCGGTACAGCCAGACCATTTCTACGGCGCAGAACATGTGCGGCTTCCGCCGTCGCCAGACTCCGATGGGAAGACGTGGCTCGACCCAGCAGATGACCCACTTGCACATCGTGGCATTCCCGTCTTCAAGCCAACCATGGACGAGTTTCAGGACTTCGAGGGATACATGAACAAAGTGGAGTGCTGGGGAATGCGCAGCGGTATTGTCAAGGTCATCCCGCCGAAGGAGTGGTGAGTTCGCCGTGTCTCGTTCTACGTGATCAGTTCCAGCGCGCTAATTTAAATTACTCATCTAGGACTGCATCGCTCCCTGACATCAAACCTCAGCTCGAGAACGTCAAAATCAAGACGCCTATCGAGCAGCATATGCTTGGAAGGGGTGGTCTATTTCGCCAAGAGAACATGGAGAAGCGCAAGTTCATGAGTGTACGCGAATGGGTGGAACTGTGCACCAAAGATGAATTTCGCGCTCCCGGGGTCCAGGAAGTCGGATTATCTTCGCGGAACATGAATACACCACCTGTCAGAACAAGGCCCACTAGAGGAAAGCAGAAGTCAGTGGTAGCCAACTCCGAGGCTACCGGATCGGCAACATTGCCCGTCGTTATCAAAGAAGAACCCATGGACCATTTCCCCTCATTATCCGGGCTACACACCGTTGCAACGCCTCCGAACAGTGAAGGGACTCCGCCTGACACGTCATTGCCTGAAGCAGCCCCTACCAAAGCGTCCAAATCGAAAAAGAAGAAGCCGGCGAAGCAAGCACCCAAACCTCGTCCGAAACGTGCCACCCAGACCAAAGAGGCACGCGAGGCGAGTCTCGTCGAACGTGCTGCTCGCGATCGCGCCTTCCTTGAAGTGTTTGACCCAGACGATGAGTGGCTACCACCAAACACGTCTGCGGCAGATTACACGCCAGAATTTTGCCAAAAACTGGAGCGGCAATACTGGAGGAACTGTGGTCTTGGGAAGCCGGCATGGTATGGTGCAGACACGCAAGGTATGATCTTACTTCTTCTCTACCGATCGTTCGCTTAATTGTGGGCACTCTATAGGGTCTCTGTTCACTGAAAAGACTACAGCATGGAACGTCGCGCATTTGTCGTCTGCACTCTCTCGCTTATTGCCAAGCTCCGACCAAGGCGTTCCTGGAGTGAACACACCATATCTCTATTTCGGAATGTGGCGCGCGACATTTGCATGGCACGTCGAAGATATGGATCTGTTCAGTATCAACTACATTCACTTCGGTGCCCCGAAATTCTGGTACGCTATACCACAAGGACGTGCTGCGGCATTGGAGCAAACTATGCGAGGTTAGTTCCCTCCGAAATGACCTGTAAACCGCGCATATACTCAATGTCTTTTTTGCTGTCAGGCTATTTCCCGACAGATACATCTCAGTGCCCTCAGTTCCTCCGTCATAAGTCATTCCTTGCCTCGCCGTCTCTACTTGCCAATTCTTCGTGTAAACCGAACTATTTGGTGCAGCAAGCCGGCGAATTTGTCATCACTTTTCCTCGAGGATACCACGCCGGATTCAACCTGGGCCTCAATTGCGCTGAAAGCGTGAACTTCGCGCTGGAAAGTTGGTTGGACCTCGGTCGACGAGCCAAAGTCTGCGAATGCATTAGCGACAGGTAGGTTTCGAGTTCGCATGCTTTCGTGGTCTTAGTCACTCATGCACTCCAAGTGTACGCATCGACGTTGATGAACTTCTCCGGTTGAAAAACGAAGAACAGCAAAAGCCTACCGTGTCAAAGAAGCCAACACCCCCAAAACGAGGCTCGCAGAAGAAAACCATCGTTAAGCAGGAAGCTCAGGAAGACTCTTTACCTCCTCCGAAGGCTCCCTCTCGCAAAAGGAAGTCAGATGCTGGCAAAGATGACACAGCCCCCAAACTCAAGAAAATCAAACTCAAACACTCTCCTTCCAAAGCAGCTCCTGCCACTATCTCAATTCCTAAGCCCAAACAACTCCCGAAACTGTCCATCACACTCAAACTCGGTCCCCGTCCAGCGGAACTTGAACCCTTTCCGTGCTGCCTGTGCGTATCAATGAGTAAAGACGGCCTTTTACCGGTCCATGAACCGCCTCTCTCACGAAAGGATGCTGTGGACGCCGCCGGTAATCCCAAGGTGTGGCTGGCGCATGAGTACTGCGCGAGTATTGTTCCGGAGACGTGGGTGGATTTCCTAGACACGCCCGTGGGCCGCAAAAAGGTCGTATTTGGTGTAGATGGGATCGTGAAGGATCGCTGGAACTTGGTTAGTCCTTTCTTTCGCTTCGCCCGCGCGTCTAATAGATGACTCATTTATTCACATCGTCGCTACAGAAATGTTCCGCATGCACCAAAAACAAGCCTAAGATCCATGGCGCGCCGGTGCAGTGCACTAAGGGCAAGTGTCCGAAGGCGTTCCATGTAAATTGCGCCCGTGACGGGCACAGCATGGGGATTGTATTCGCGGTGGTACGCGAATTGGAAAAGGAGGTGATCGTCCTGGGGTCTACGCCATCGACGGCGCGTCACGACACAGGATTTTCAGAACAAGTGTACACCAACGCCCCAGGCACGGATTCACAGGCTGGGATGAGTGGAGCGTCAGCGCCCGCTGTCGGACTGTACCCGCCTCAATTTCACGCCCCGAAAATCATTAAGAAATTGGAAGTGCAAATTTTATGTACTCAGCATAATCCCGTATGTTTATTCTCCGCATTCCGTCATCCTTACGGCATGTTATCTGTTTCGCTTATCATTTTTTCCCTTGTCAGGCTGTGGCTGCTCAGAAGAAAGCGAGCAAAGACAACAAAATTCGAAGCGAGCTGCTGGCACTGCCTAGCATGTCGAGGATCAAGATCCGGGTCAGCGCTGGCGTTTTCGAGGTTTCACTGATACGTGTGATTGAGGAAACTAGCTCGGTGGAGGTGCTCTGGGATCGCGGAGTGAAGCGCGAATTCAAGTGGGGAAGCGTCGTGTTTGGTAATACGGACGGTCCTGTCCTCCAAAAGCCTTCTGAGATGGCGGTCGAACCACCTAAACGTACGTTTCGTCTAGTTTTATCGCTCTCCGACCCGTCTCATCTTCGGGTCATCTCCATTGCACAGGTTCTTCTGGCTCAATTGTCGTCCCCACTTATGCATCTATGCGCAATATAGCGATAAACAACTACTCGCATACTTCCTCTTACCCAGCGAGTTTATCGGCTACCCCTTTGCCCTCGGACTCCTCATCAAGACCTTCGAATGAGGCTCAAACGCGAGAGACATCGGCTTCTACCTCCGCGACGACCTCGCAGAGCATGATACCCACGCTGACTCACCAATACAGCCAAGGTCAAATGCCATCTATGTATCCGACGTCATACGCCGATTATTGGGCTTACGCTGCTGCAGCGCAAGCGCAGTACGCCCAGGGACAGACCGCGTATGGCAGTGCGCAGACGTCGTACCAATATCCTTATGGGGCTTATTTTGGAAACGGGATAAACGGTGGCGGCCAACAGCAGCAGTACAATCCATATACGTCGTACACGCAGGCGTTCTCGCGCGGCTCGTCTCAGCAACGTAATAGTATGCTCAATTGGCAACAGCCGTATCAGGGCCCACTCAGAGGCGATACACAAGCGACGACGGGCGCAGGTGTTGGCCAGCCGCAAGCGATTTCACGGGCAACCTCTAGTCAGTCACAGCACTACCGCGATAGCCCGCAAATGGCCTATCCATCATTCCTCTCCAACCTAGCCAATGCTCAGTCTTCCATGTCATCTACCCCTACCGCTAACTCAGCCTCTAATATTACCACTCCGGCCGCCGCGACACCCACTTCATATCATTCTGGCCAAACACCTCTTCCACAGCCCCAGGCAATGGAGGACTTGACAGCACTCTCGCAATCGTTTGGCCAGGCACTTAATTCACAGCCTCAGCAGCAGGCAATGAAAGACCTGGCGGCACTTTCGTCGCTGGAACCCTCACAGATTGCTGAAATATTGCTGGGAAACCCTCAGCTACGTGATCTGGTACTAGCTGCGGTCAACCAAGCAAAATTGGCTGGGACGGTATAGAACTTGCGTTCTTCGTTGAATTATTCCTATTGAACCTAATGACTCGTCGAATCTCTTTGCACTTCATTTCCGCGTCCTTTTTTTGGTATATTTCCTGTCTTCCTGCTACTCCATTTGCTGTCTATTGATATTATTCTATGGCGCTTTGTTTGATACGCGGTTTGTTTCACATTCCCCTACTCACCTTTCTATTGTGATTACCGAAAATATACTCAAGCTCGCTCCCCTCAGACTCTGCGACAGATCTTTGTGATCTTCTAATCAGCTGCATCCGCTCAGTATGTTTATTGTTTCTTCGAAAGGTCAGCCGTGTGTCTAAACGTATGACTTTGTTCCAGTATCTATAAATATTCCACGAGGCTGAGAATTATCCTTCGTGTGATAAGATAGAAGCCACGAGGCAGGCGCAAGAACATCATACGCTTCGATACCTTTTCTCTCGATATCATGACCCTACGCGTAGGAATTGTGTACGTTGAATTGTAATATAAAGAAGTGACAAGACTTACTGACGCCCAAACTGAAGAGGCGGTGGTATCGGAGGGCTGACATTGGCAGTGGCACTTAGCAATCTGAATGGCATTGAGGGCAACCTCGAAGTGGACATCTACGAATCAGCGCCAGAACTGACCCAGGTCGGCGCTGGTATCACAATCTGTCCTCGAACATGGAAGATCCTAGAGAAGTTTGGTTTGACTGAAGAACTTCTGACCCATCTAGCTCCTGGGCAACACATTCCAGACGGGGTTCCTCGTGCGTGTTTGCCTGCAGAATGGCTATCGATTGAATTGAATAACCGCCACAAATTCGTTGCTGAGGTTAGGCCTCGCTTTTCAATTCAGAAAGGCTGACCAGGAGCCAGGCGTCCCCATCCGTGATCTCATTCTTACAGGTATGTGCATGCAAGCGCCTCTATGTGCCATTCGGGGTCGTTTTGTCGCCGAGATTGATGCAGCAACTGTGTTCTAGCTTCGCCTCTTTCATTTCACCGCGCCAACGTCCAGCAAGTCCTCCTTAAGCATCTTTCCCCATCTATTCGGTGTCATCTCTCCAGCCACCTTGTATCATATAGCGCTGCAGTTCCCAACGACGCCGATGCCCAGTCCGCGCCCATCCGCCTTGAGTTCGCAGACGGCCGTACAGCAACATGCGACCTCCTAGTGGGCGCTGACGGCATAAAGTCAGGCATCCGAAAGCAGGTCGTTGCTGGCAAGACAAGTGTATCACCAGACGAGCGCCCGTCCGAGGCGGCCCTGCGTATGAATGGGATCGCGGATCCTGTATGGAGCGGGGCGATCGCGTATCGGTGTAGAGTCGACAGTGCGGTGCTTGCGCGGAAGATGCCTGAGCATCGGACGCTGACTGGGCTTGTTATTGTGGGTATCTGGGTTTTATCATTGAGTTTCTGCCGTGAGATACTGACTTTTCGTGCCAGTATTGTGGCAAAAATCAGGTGGGCCGCGTCGTCTCGCGCGACTCCTACGGAAATGTGCGCTCAGAGTTTCTGTAGCACATCGTGGCGTACCCTATCCTGCAGGGCAGTGTCGTCAATTTCACTGCGTATGTCGCTGACCCTGCGAAAGAGGGCACCAAGTGGAATGGGCCGTCTTTCGAAGACGTGCAGAAAGAGGAAATGATAGCGCATTTTGATTCTTGGGAGGAGGAAGTTAGACTCC
This sequence comes from Hypholoma fasciculare, assembly GCA_016801325.1. Classification (NCBI taxonomy): domain Eukaryota; kingdom Fungi; phylum Basidiomycota; class Agaricomycetes; order Agaricales; family Strophariaceae; genus Hypholoma; species Hypholoma fasciculare. The sequence continues at coordinate 43,843 of JAEKIV010000452.1, forward strand.
TCGTACATGTGAGAGCCTCTTGCTTCTACCTTAGTGGTTGCTCGTCTCTAACTCTACTTTTCACCTTTTCTTATTCGCCCGCCGCAAATAGAACGCAGAGAAACCGTCTCGATGGGCGATACACGCGATTCGGCCGCTGGAAAGCTTCATTTCTGCCTCTGGGGATGTAGTTCTTTTAGGCGATGCTGTACTTACACATTTCATGCTTCTCCACGGAAAAATATCTAATGGACTACACAGGCACATGCAATGACCCCACATCAAGGGAATGGCGCAGGGCAGGCCATCGAGGTAAGTACCCCGTCTATTCCTTTTGTGTTTTTTTACTTATTTTAAAAATGAGGACAGGATGCATATATTCTGGCACATCTACTGGCCAAGGGCGCGTGCTCATCCCCGCCGGCCCCCGTCTCAGATATATTGAAGGCGTACGACACGATCCGCCGTCCCGTGGCCAACACCGTACACGACGCATCGCGCACACACGGGCTGCTGTACCACTTCAATGCGCCCGGCATGGATGATGCGTCTGGCGGCTATCTTGCGCCGAAGGAAGGCGAGGTGGGGTGGCCGCCCGCGCGACTTGAGCGCCTGGGAGAGACGATCGTGTCGGACTGGAGCTACGCTTGGGAGACGACGGCTGAGGAGGACAGGGAAAGGGCGCTGGCGATTCTTGGGTAGCTGTGATTATAGGAGTGAAATGCTGAATCGGTTTGGTCGTGAATTTATTCCTTTTAACATATCTATGTCACAGCTGTCGACAAGCGCGAGGTCGACTCGATACTCCTACGAGCGCGGTGCGCGCGAAAGCGGGCGACGTGTAATACAATAAATACAGTGAAAATATTACAGACACAGCGCGGTAGCGAGATGCGAAGACGAATTATTTAAACGGATGGTATTTCTTCTGAGTTTATTTATTTAATTTCAAATATTCACTTGTCTTTGCAAAACAATTTATAAAAAGAAGGAATATAATTATTAGCGCATTTCTACAACATTTCTACAGTGTAAATTGTTGAGCAGGATAGCGATAAGTACTGTAGGCGCGAGTTAATAATAAGCAGTCCGGAGACCGTTGCTTCGTTGCGGATGCTTCATTAGAGTCTGGCTCATATGTAAGAAATGTCCAAAGAAAAGATAGAGCAAGCGCATTACACAAATTGTGTAGTTTTATAACCATTACTCACCGTCCATTAACTGCACGAATCAGATATGTTGCGCGAGGAAAAGAGCGTGTTTGAATAAAGTGAAGTGGGTTGAGGATAGGAATGTGAATGTTATACATACTACCAACCACTATCGCGGCCGGGTATTCGCTAATTAGTCTACAAGCACTATTATACCTCTACAGATAACACATGAATAAAAGTAGCCTCTATGTATGTATCGGGACGGCGCGCTATAAGAACGCGCAGCGGGTCCTGTCGTTTTATATTCTCCCGCCTTTTATCTGGTGAGATTTTATCCCCTGACAAAGTTTTATCCTCTGACAGAGTTTTATGCTCTTCCGATGAAGGTTTATCTTCCTCTTTGAACAGCCTTCCGTCCTCCGAGAGGAACGAGCATCGTACGCTGATCACCCAGCGAAGACTGCATCCCCAACTTCGATCCCGAAGCTGTCCTTCGCAAGCCCGCGCACCGAGCGCTCGAGCGCCTCCTCGAAGTCGGGCGCGTCTGCTTTTACTATCCCGCGCAGCCCGATCAAGGCTGATGCGCGTGCTGCAACGCGGTGCGTCCAGCGCACCAGGCGTGCGCGGTAGAAGAGCGCATCGAGGTATAACAGCGTGGAGAGGAAGGCGAGGTGGGCGTGCCATGCATGCAGGCGGTTGCGGAGCGCGCGGGGCGAGAGAGGTGCAAGGAGAGAGGCGCGTCCGGTAGCAGAGGAGGAAGGGGCCATGCGGGTCAGCGCGCGCGAGGCCCACAGGCCCGTGAGCTTGACGCGGTTGACGGGCGCACCGAGCGCGGCGTTGTTCCCCTGCACCATGCGCATGTTGCGCGTGAGGAATATGAGCACCTTCGGCATGCGGTCCGTGTCGCGCAGGAACTCCTTGAGCTTCGCCTTCATGAGCACGGAGAGCTCGTACTGCGTCGGGGGCCGGCGGGGCTGTGTTTGGGTGGCATTGGAGGTGGATTTGGGGGCGCGGTTGTGCGGGAGGGCGGTCGGCCGGAGGAGGGTGAAGCTCGCGAGGAGCTCAGGGAGGCCGAAGCCCCATTCCTGCGTTATGCGCGAGACGCCGGCGTAGTCGCCAGTGAGCATCGCGCGCCAGAGGAGGCCCCACTGCGCGCGGAACGCCTCGGGGACGGGGACGTACAGCCCGTGGTCGAGCAGCACGAGCTGTGTATGTTTGGGTGAGTCGGGGCGGGGACGAACGAGGACGTTGCCTGGGTGCGGGTCGCAGTGGACCCAGCCCCAGTCGAACATCTGCGCGGCGAAGAGCTCGACCATGGTCTTCATGACCTCGGAGGTGTGGCCGAGCGCCTCGACGCGCGCGCGGTCGTTGAGGCGGACGCCGTCGATCCATTCGGCGGTGAGCACGCGCTGGGTGGTGTATTCGGGGTAGACAGTGGGGATGTGCACGCGCCCGGAAAGACGGGGCTCGGCAGCGACGAAGGCGGCGGTGCGCGCTGCGTTGTCCGCCTCGCGCAGAAAGTCGAGTTCTTGGCGGAGGTGGTCAGAGACGAAGTCGACGACAAAGTAGACAGGGAGGTCGAACGCCCAGTGTTCGAACATCCACATGACGGCGCGGTAGGCGCCTAAGTCCCATGCCATCTGTATGCGCACGGCGGGCTTTTGGACTTTGACAGCTACCCAGCGCTCGGTACCGGGGGCGTCGGATGGGAGGGGGTGGAGGCGGGCGCGGTGGACTTGGGCGATGCTCGCGCTTGCAACGGCCTGCGGGTCAAAGTACGCAAAGACACCTCCTGGACCGTCGGGCGGGGCGCCGAGCTCGGAAAGGAAGACGGAGTGGACGACGGAGTAGGGGATCTGCGGGGCGTCGTCGAAGAGTGAGGCAAATTTGGCCTGCATTGGAGCGGGGAGGAGGGCGGCGTTGGCGCCGATAGCCTGGCCGATCTTGATGTAGAGGCCGCCGTTGGCGGTGAAGAGATCGAAGACGCGCTGGGCGACGCGCTCGTGGAGGTCCGGGATCTGGTCGCTCTTCTCCGGGGTGAAGTTGAGCTTGTAGTCGAGGGTTATGAGTGCGCACTGAGCGGGGTGTTAGTCTGTGTTGGTAATTAGGTGGGGGGCGTACGGTGTAGAGAGTGCGCAGGGTGCGGGTGAGCGAGGAGGCGTTGTACTCCCGGTCCAGGACGTAGACGCCACCTAGGCCGGCAGCGAGAAATGCGGTGCGGCGTGCATACGTGGGCAGACGACGCGGGGGCGGGGGCGGTGTGCGGGTGGAGAAGCTGCGCAGGGAGCGGGCGAGGTGGCGCAGAGACATGCGCGGGCCAGCGAGCGGGCAGAGAGAGGTTAAGTATATTTCCAACACGCACAAATAGTATACGTACTTGCCGCGGCTCCCCCTTTTGATCCGGGGCCGGCTCGATACGCGATTCGTCAACAGCGCATCTCATCGGCTTGGGCGCCGTGTTTCTAATATTACCGTACGCCCGTGGATGTATGTCAAATTTGAGGATGGACTGAGGCGCATACACGCGACATGTAAGCATGAGGCGAGCATGGGTTTTTTGCGGTGTTCCGGATTCCTCGGAGGCCGGAACGGTTGATTGGCATCGCGGCTTGTCCAAGGCTTGTCGACTCTAAAAGTTTGAACCAGATGGACGATGAGTGCGGACAACACTGAGAGCGAGGATCGTAGGACAGGAGCGACTCGCTGACAACGAAGCTAAACGAGCAGGAACGAACGGCGCGCGGGTCCGGGGGCGATTACCGCAAAACGGTCTGTGGAAAGATGGAAGAGGGGAGAAGAGAGAGAAAGAAAACCAGATCCCCAACGAAGGGCTTTTATATATAGCTGACCGTTGGTGACAGGGCAGCTCTACTCAACGTCCGTTGTTTCTATTTTGGGAATTGCTCAGAATCCAGGCGGCCTTGAACATGGCACTTTCTACCTTGTCCTCACTCTCTGTGCGCATATATTGAGAAATTATCTCTTTTTGCATAATATTCCCCACAAGTAAGAGTTAATCGAGTTTTAAATGGGCTATACTCAGCAGCTGTGCTCTTATATGCGCTTTAGTAACGTTACAGCAGTGCTCATGCGCTTTTTGGGGCCGTTTTTGGGGCCATTTCTTGACTACGACCACCAGGAAACTACTTTTTGCGGCATACCACTCACTTTATATGAAGATTACGAGCTAAATTAAGTGCTGAATAATTTCGAGCGAGACGAGAAATTGCTTTCGGGGGCTGGAACTGGCGAATAAATAAATAGAGAATTCCGAGTGCCAGTAATTTCAGATGTAACTCGGAGCAGGCTGGCGCACAGACGGTGAACTTCATGTCCTTTATGCGTGTAATGGTCGAGTATATGCGTGATATTACAATTACAGCGCTTTCAGGGAATAATGGGAATGTGCGAATTTTTTTAAAGCGCCGAACGTACGTCACTTCCATTTTGGGAATGGCCTCAATCACGTCCTTCACCCCAACTTTGGGCTTTAATCCCGTCGTAAAAGGGATGTAAGCGTAT
>JAEKIV010000453.1:0-26973 GCA_016801325.1 Hypholoma fasciculare
CCGGCAGGTCTCGGCCGGCAATTTTCTAAAAATAACTTATTTCCATTCTGAGAATAAAGTTCGAGTTCGAAAGTGAGCAACTATTTCTGTCCCGCCTGCGGATTTTATTCCGCTGATATACGAGCGAATTTCTCAAGAGTGCGGATTCTTTCAGAGAATATACGAGCTTTACCGGTTATATACGCTGTATACACAGAATTTCAGTAGGCTTCCAAGGGGCTTCCAATCCGCTCATATACGCGAAAAACCAATAATTTCGGTGATTTCAGAATCTACATACATACACTCATACTAGACTTGTACTAGAGGCAATGCCATCAGAGTCAATCCATCTCACCTTGACTGACCTAAAGCCCCCGTCCTATCTCACTACTACGCTGTTTGCGAACATGAATATCTGCAATAGTGATTAACATAAATGTTGTGGATATCATCGAAATTATGCGCATTTAACGTACCTCTAGTGTCCGCGGTAGGATTGCTGATGTAAAGGTACTCAGCCTACAACATGTCGATTTAGGAACATACTCAAAAAGCGGAAAATGGACTCATATTTGAAATCTCACCGCATACACTGAGCCAGACGACAGCTGGGGGTGTCTCACTATTAAAGATTGCAACGGTATCCTAGTAAATGCAGCTATTACTTACCAATACCCTACTTGTCGCCCCCGACTTTCGCTTTAGTCTCCGACGATGCGCGCGCCCTGCTTCAGCGCAAGGGCGCCATGATCTGGAAATAGCTCAGCGCATTTAGCCACACCTTCGCGGATTCGCTCATAGGCGCTGAAAATCAGCCTGCGTACCTCTCAAGTGAACCGAGCGCACGAGCTGTGGCGTGAACGCCTAGTCACGTAGGAGTCTCGCTTTCTCGGGCGCCCGGAGATTCACGCCTAAATGGAATTGGAAGTGATTAGATAGCGCATATATCCACCTTTATACAATGGACTTACCATTTGGTACCAAATGATTGCGGTGTCCAGCAATCTGGGCGCGTAGTGCTCAACACGGCGGCTTGCCCAATTTTGGGAAGTACGACTGCGCACCTTGGTATATCAATTAGTAGGAGCATTGGGACGGAGGTGGGCATATGTGGAGGAAGTCGAAAGGAAGTGACGACGACAGTCGGGACGAGCGGATGCCTGGGGAGAGAGGAGATGGTGGTGGGAAGAAAGGAGTGTTGCCAGAGCGAGGCGGTGAAGGGACTTGGAGCGGACTTGGAAATCCACTGCATCACCTGACCGCGTTGGCCTCGGCCGACGCACGTACCTCGGTAGGATGTGCTTGGGTAAGGTATTGGTTCAAAGGACAACTCAAGTGGGAGGCTGTACTTGGGAATAGGAGGGTCTATATCCCGGGGAGGGAGCTCTGGGGCATGCTTTGAGGGCCGCCGAGTTTCTCGGATATACGCGGTAAACTGCCGAAATTGCCGGATGCTGCCGAGAATCGCCGCTGTGAAAGGACAGCTCGCGGATTTCAGCGGAGCTCGTTTTCACTGGGCATGATGGATTATATCGAGCACAAGATAATCCGAAACAATATGATCCTCGGTGATCCCCAGGTTCTCAACTTTTGATATACCGAAGCTGTTGCTTAGGCCATTGATGGCGAGAGAACTAGCTCGCCGAATGTATGTGTGGTCGGTTCCAGTCAGGCCAAAGCCGAAAACGCTCATAACCCTCCATGCGGATAAAGATGGCTCCGTAAAGGCACCCTCGGTGTAGCGCCCACAACGGTGATGTTAGTGAAATAACCCGGAAATTTATTCTTACAAGTATGTTTAGATGAACACGCAGGGAAAAAATCAATCGTCGCCGGTGGGTCTTGTGCATCAAAGTAAGAAATGAGGCATCCTCTATCCCTTTGTCATCTTTTCATGCCCGAATAAAATAAGCCCTATTGATTTATAAGCGGAAGGAGGTGTATTTCCCGCCCGGCTCATCAACGGAATATCAAGCGCGCTCGCGAAATGCTCCAATTGGATGAATCACGTTGTGCGTCGTGTGGACGTTGACGGTGTCGGTACGGGAATAGGCGGAAATAAGCGAGCCTGCACATGGATCCATATAGGCCCAGGTCAAGCACAGGTGACCCAAACAAACGCGTTATCATGTAAGTACAGTCTGAATATCTCTAGTCGTGCATTTACAGTAAATGCACGACTCTCTGGAATAGAAAATATCAAGCACATCCTAATGGGTTCGATCCATCCAGTGACCAAGCGTCTACTGTTTTATTTTTCTGACAATCGGTGTATCTTATACAACGACGGCCCAGATACTCACGACGCGGTGCTGTATGATCATTGCTCTCGAGCTAGATATATAGTATCGCACAGGAGATGGCGCCCAGTGAGGGACGATAGTTCCCATATCCGTTGATATCTGATTACATAGGTCATGACCGACCACCAGCGTACTCTTTCTTGATTTGGCGCTACTCGATATTCCCGTAAACGTTTATTGTGTGGCTTTAAAAAGCTTCTTGTAAGAGGAACGGTGAATGACTCGAAAAAAAACGGTGGAACAAAGGGAACACCTAGTATAGAACGGGCAGGGTTTGTCGGCTCTATTACTCCGAATATAGCTGGTACGGTGGGAAGCTTACTGAAAGCAAGCGTCTTGACAATTGCCGCAAACAAATTGCGTTTTGGCCATTTGGATGTTGGCTATCGCAAATCCGTTTCTCGAAAGCGCAACGGACAATCATAACTACGATATCCTCCTGGGGTATAAACGGGCTAGTCAATTCTTGCTATATTATCCACTCCCTCCTTTCTCAAGATAATCCTATCCGCTCTATTAAAGTCGCCCGGCTTTGAGAATGGAGGTTCCAAAGAACGATGGCACTCGTTGGGTGTGCTTATTCTTCTGAGTATTCAGCCATTCATTAATTCATTTGTTCTATTCAGTACTGTCCGGTCCCTGGGTGTAAGCAATCCTGCTCACGCAAGTATGATCTACCTCGGCATATCGATAGCCACGACCCAACTTCGCGGTGAGTTGCCGCTGCCGCTTCCAAGCTGTAACCAGTTCCACAATATTCGAAACGGCGCAGATCCAGGTTTAAATGCCCCCATTGCCCACGAACGTTTCGCCAGATGAGCAATGTCCGCACGCACGTAATGTCCACTCAGTACGTACGGTCACTCGTCATCTCTCGAACTGCAATAGATCTGAAAGCATCTATCTAGCGCTGAGCATGTGAAGCCGCCCACTTTTACTTTCATAAGACACGTTGCGATTCAACCAGACAATCGAGATCGGGGTCGCCCCATTTTACCGAGGACAGAAGGGAATGACGATGATGAAGTCGCTTTGGGTCTTCCTAGTATGCCAACTACCACACCAATAATGCACTAAACTCAAATATTATCGTTTTCAGGATTGCTGCAGGGCGCCAGAACCGGGGTACAAGGTCCACATGTAGATAGTGAGACTCCGAGATCCGTTGAACGTACCGACAAACACTGCTTGAAGTACATATTGAATTAATTTGTTGAATGGAAATTTTCATTGCGTTATTGAAGCTCGTGCTTCTGATACTGTGAAACCTTTCGGAATTTTCAGCAATGTCGACGTCGTATAACCCTACCATTGTATTGTATGCGAAGCAGTGTTTGGAAGTATATTTGAGTGTGTACAGCGGAGGTCTAACGAGACATCTCTGATATGCCCATGAATAATGAATAAAATGTCTCGGTGAACTGGCTAGAACAAGTATCGCCTCTACAGAAAATATCTAATCGATTCTTTATGTGCGCATGTGGGAGCGTCAGCTCGCGAAGGATCACACAGCCTACAATTATAGGCAGCAAGCGAGAATAACTCGATGTATAGCGGCTGCCGACAGCGGCTTTCACGGTCAATTTTAGATAAAAATATTTAGTACGAAACTCCATGTTATACTGCACTGAAATTCTTACCCATGGATATCCAGGAAACGTCATCCCTATCACACCGGCTCGGGTGTCATGGCCCGGTAGGCAGCTTCAATGAGCTCCAAGAGCTCTCCTCCTAAGTATATGTTCCCTGTGAGTCATAAAGTGTCCCAGGTAGACAAACGCACGCGTAAGTATATCCAGTAATATTTGCCCCTCGGTGACTCAAGGCATATCTAAGCGTGAGAATATGTGATTTACCCAAAAATAGCTCCAGAACGGGCGGCTAGTCGTGGAGTCGTGCTGTGCTTTGGAAATTGACGCAGTTAACAAAAGCAAAGGAAGGCAACAAAACCAAACTAAAACCTTCTGTAAGCCGACAAGTAGGAGTATTTTACGTTCCTTGCTGACATTGCATTTTCACGCTGCAGAGTCATCTAACATGAATCATCTTCGATCAAAGCGCAAAGCGTGTTAGATACAGTATGTAAAACAACATCGCTGTATCCGTCTTTCTTTCCCCATTGCACTCGAATGCCGATGATCTCCCGGCCACATCCTTACCCTGGTGTTGGATTGGGTAAAGTGCTTCGCACGAATGGGTTACATTTGCCACCATCTCGACACTCATGCGGCCAGTGAGTAGCACCTGATTGTACCCCGTAATCAGGATTCCAGGAGGGTGTGTATCTCGGCCGATCCACAGGTTCAGCAACAAATTTCCGTCCTTCATCCTGTCCATACGTAGTACCAAGCTATTTGAAAGAATGTGCGGTGACTTGAAGTCGCGTTCAGCCTCCCTAGGCAGCCAATGTTTGGCGGTCACTTGACATCAGTCCACATGAGACTACGAAATGGAAGTTTTTCGCGCTTCTTCAGACAACCACAAAGTATTAGCTCGACAGGGTGGATGTGATTATGGAGCCATGTGTATTTATGCTCGATCACTCACGAATATAACTCCCAAATTCTTCTCAATCACACATTAGCTGCGTCGTCCGAATGTTACCCATCACAAAAACGTCATCGTTAGTCACTGCAAGACTAATATACTGGCGTGTATTCAATTCCGTGGAAGCAGACTCGTGCATATGTTTAGTTTCTAGCGTTGGCGTGTTCTCCAAAGCACTATGCCCCATGTCGTTTAGGAACGGTATTACTTCGAATCGTTTAAACGTTCATTCTACATAAATATTGAAAGAGATTATCGGCCTCGGTCCCACTCGCAGAGTATTCAAATCAGAAACTTGTTAGAGCTAATATCCAATGTACAGCACACGATGTCTGTATAACGCCTGTGTATCGCTATCTACTAGTGATCGACTCAAAAAACACATCGTGAAAGGCTAGATATTTCAGTAATTGATAGCTACTTTGAATAGCCTGATCAACAAATCGGCGACCCGGCCTAGACCGCTATTGATTGGGCGAACACTGAAGATCCTCCTCATCGAGTGATATTATTGTGCGAACGACTTCATGGTTGAGCGTCGAACTACATGACTAGAGATTATCGCGTGGAGTGGCGGCATGAAAACAGTACTTTTAAACTGTAGGCACGAACATTAGTATTAACTCATGTCGAAAACAAACATGCCACTGCTCACATCTACTCTAGGTCGTTATGACCGGCTCGGAATCTTCCCGAACTTGAGCTTCTCCCATTGTCCGCCAAGAATAGCTTCGTCGCTGACACTCTCTAGCCTCTTTAGCTCCCTGCGTACGTATGTCACGATCGATTCCATCGTTTCCGGATATGCGAGGTAGCGGTCCACTTCGGCGGGCGGGAAGTCGTGGACGCCAGAGTTATCATCCCGAGTGGACTCTTTTTCCCAGTCTATTTTCGCGACGTTAACGACCTCCCCACCAACGAGGTTGAGAGCGCGCTTGAACGGAGTGGACGCGGTTTCGGGTGTCGACGAAGGATAGGCGATCCCCGTGGCACCACGAGCACCGAGGAGGTTCCTCCATATCGCGCCAGCCAGCTCCATGTCAGATTTGGCCAAGCCCAAGTCGAACGCGATGCCCATCCCGGCCCATTGTTCCTTGAAGATCTTCATCTGGCGCGTGACGATTCGATCCGGCGCCCTACTGCGAGGCTTCGGCTTGCCGTCCTTCCCCTTCTCGCCGGGAACGGGCGCGTTGGGGTTCAGGTAGAAGTTCGTAGCAAACGTATAAGGGACGGTAGGTGTCGCAGGCGGCTGGAGAACAGTGCGAATTCGATCCTCGACGTCGATGAAGAAGTGGTCTAGGAGCGCTTGTTGGTAGAACGTCGCTTGAGAAGGAGGGAGGGCACGAAGGCGGACAGTGAGGAGCCAGACGTGTAAATTGGTGATGGTGAACCAAGACTGGAACGTAGGTGGCAAGGCACAATCTGCTCGGATGCGTGTTATGTTGCTGTGCGCCTCGACAGACAGAATACGCACCATTTCGCCAGAAATCCCGGTCTTGGTCCGGCATAACCGCACATATGCGCTCGTAAAGGGCGAAAGCTTGCGTCCCTGCCATTTGCTTCGGGCTTCCATATCCTAACGTCTTGGCTACCGCGAGGAAGACGCGCTTTGCCGCCGGAGAGCTCTCGACTTTCTGCGTCAACCATCCAGGCTTCGTGTTCAGTTTTTCGGCTGCGGTTGGGGCTTTTGGTACTTCTGCAGGCTTCTGGGAAGTGCTCAAACTTCTCAATGACGATGTGGGTAATGATGAAGGGATACGGAAGGGGCTTCTGGGCGCGCGGACACTGCGCTGTATGCGTGTTCGTGACAGCATGTCTAGTGGAGCACTGTGATCAAGGAATTAAGAATATTTGTTGTGCGTTGAGTTATCAAAACGATACACCTGGCATATGAAGGTCGCGTACGTCAAGATAGAGGGAAGTAGGGCAGTGAATAGAGACGAGAATTGGACTAAAGGCCAACTAAAGGCTAGACATTCCGCGAATCGGCAGAGAACGAAATGTTGGGTGGCTGTGCAGCTTACGTGCTACATATTCACTCTCGTCTTTCGGCCTTTGCCGCTATTGCCCAGCATACACGCGCCAGACTCTGGCCAGACTTCGCATTTCTTGCGCATTTCCCTCGTAAAAAATTTACAGAAAAACATCATTGGATATGATGAATGGAGGTAGCTTCACAGGCTCAGCGATAACGAACTACGCAGTACACTGACCCCTGAGTTTCTTATGTTCGACCTTGGTTCGACCAGTAAAAAAGACAGCATTCAGATACTGCAGGAACTCGTATCTACGGCAGCCTTCCACAATCCCATACAGCGCGCTTGCTTGAGACTTCAGTTGATTCTGAAATACGCCGCGCTCCAGAACGCTGAGATGTACAAAGATGAAGATTGACCTTGAAATGGTCCTGAACACTTTACGACGTTGACCAAGATCGATGAACAAAGAGAAATTGGATTAGCACAGATGGCGATACACGGATGCGTGTCTATGATACTGAGAGAGAGAGATGCACAGAATAGCGTATTCGAAAGCAGGGGTACTTGGTAGAGCAGGACAAGAAATGTAAGATGATAGTAGCCCGGATGGGTGGGATTGGTTTGTACACGATGGGTAGGTAGGCGGTGTGTATATCTAGAAAGGGGTCTTAGAGGGCGCCCCAAGAACAAAACGAAAGTCCAAACAAGAAAAAAGAAAAGCAGAAAAACAGAAAAGAGAAATAAACGAGTTTTATGCGGGCGATTGAACCGTACCGTTAAGCGGAACTGCGTGCTGCCCGATCAGCGCCTGGATCTCCCCGATGCAGTCGTTGAGCCGCGCGAGCACCTCCTTCGCGTTCTCCAGCAGCGGCTTGATGTTTTCCGGCGTCATCGCCAGCTTCGCGTCCCTCAGCACGGGCGCAGACGCCGAGGGCGGCACCATCGAGCGCACCGAGCCCGAACCCGCGTTCGCGTTCGCGTTCGTCGTCGCTGCATTGGCAGCAGCGCCTTTCGTAGGCGAATGCGGCTCATCGAGCAGCTCCTCGACGTTCGAGAGGCGCATTACGCGCGAGCCCATCCCCACACCCCCGCTGCTGTTAACCAAAGGCGAGCCCGGCGCGGGCTCCACGGAGCGGAGAGACGACGCGGAGGCGTTGAACGAGCGTCGCGGGATGAGCGCGTGACGCAAGGAGTACCCAACCCCATGGGCATTCGCTGGTGCGGGTACGGGCAGCGGAAGCTGCGCAGGCGTATCGAAGGTGTCCTGCGCGAGGTACGGGCTGTTCCCCCCGCGCGCACCGGTACCGCGCACGGTAGCAAAGGCGCCAGCGCGTGCGTGCGCAGAGGTAGCGGCGTCGAGGTCGGACGCAGAGTCGAGCCGGTCCCAGTCCTCCTCGCTCGTGCTCGTGCTCCCCTCGTCCTCGCCCGGCCCGCTGGTGCTGGCCGCGCGTGCGTCGCTGTCTTCATGGTTGTGGTCGTGGAGCGATGATGGAAAAGATGAAGGAGCAGCGACGCGCTCCGCAGCAGACGCACTGGGCGCGCGGTTCTTTGTCCCTATACGGAAGATCGAGGCAAGCGAAGGGCGCCGCGGGGAGGGTTTCGGTGGAACGAACGTCCCGTGTGGGGTGGTTGCTGTATCATTACGTGGCGGTACACTGAGCTCGCGCGACGCGCGTACAGTTTCGGGCCCTGAGCTCGCCCTTGCCGCCCCAATTCCCACTCCTGTCGCAGTCGCGGCGCCGCGGCGCGCACCAGGAATACGCGGATGCGGATAGCGATGCCGCCGACTTCCAGTAGACGACTGTGTACTGAGAGACGTCGTTGACTGTGCTGCTCGCCTCGCGTTCCCAACTCCACCACCAGCCGTCGCCGCGTCAGACGCAGACGCACCCCTCTTCAGCGCGCGCAGCATGTCGCGGATGCCCGCCATACCCAGCCTGCCGCCCGCCCGACGCGTGCTGCGCTCCGTCGACGTCCGGCGTCCCTGCACACCATCCGCGTCCTCAGCAGGCAAGGTGATCGTACTGTTCCTCGCATCGCCCCAGCGCCAATCGCGATCCACGCGCAGCGTCGCAGGTTCTTCTCCACCCGCGCGTTCTCCTTCCTTTGACGAAGAAGACGCGGACGCGGGTGCGTTCCCCAGCATCTCGCGCAACAACCCAAGCTGTCTCTGGCTGAGCTCGTGCCTGCCCGTCGATGCGCGCCACGCCGTGCTCGGCGGAGGGCTTGCGGGCGGCGGGCCTTGGGTTGGGGCTGGAACGTCGGGCGGTGCCGTTGGCACTACTGGAAGGCCGGAAGCGGAGGCGACGAGCGCCGCGGAAGAAGAGAGAGTATACGGACCCGCCTGCGGCGCGCCCGCAAGCGTAATCGCGCGCTCCCTGCTCCTTTTCTTTCCGGGCGGCAGAGCAACATCGAGCGCCGCATGAGCCGAAGCGCTCGCCGTCATCGTCATCTGCTGTGGGCTGAGAAGCGCAGCACCGAGGCTCAGCATCGGCGACGTAGCGCTAGGCGTAGGCGAAGACGCAGCCGGCGGCCCACCTCCAAGCTCAATAAGCAGCTCGGCGCACTCCCACGAGATGCGGTACTTGGCGTTGATCGTATAAAACAGCGCGGCGAGCTCCTTGTACGCGAGCTGCGCAGTCGTTACGTCGTGCTGGGACGCTGATGCGGAGCCGGTGGCTGAGTTCACGTTCGAGGTGGAGGTTGATGTGGAGGTCGAGCTCTGCCCCTGTCCTGGACTGGGATTCGTGTTCGAGCGCGCGCGAGTTTTCGGGCGGGCCTTCGAGGAGAGGTTTGCAAAAAAGCCAGGCGAGGCGGTAGTAGTGGTGCTTGTACGCGGTAGGGAGTTAGGTAGCGGGAGGGGCGACACTGCGCGCGTCGTATGCGCGTGCGCCTGGATATGGGCGTCGAATATCGCCTGCACTTGTGCGACGAGAGCGTGGTACAGGCTCTGCATCTCTTTGAGCTCTGTTCTCAAACCATCAGTTAGCTTCGTATTCGATAAGACATGAAAAGGAAAAAGGCAAAGAAAAACAGAGGAAACGAACAGAAAAACCCCCCGAAATGCGAAACCTCCTGTCGATCAGCGTCAAGATGAAATCAACAAGTGAAAAGTGAAAAGTAAAAGAAAAGAGGGAAGAACGAAAACGACAAAAAAAGCAACACAGGCACATTAAGCACCCACTAAACGACCAAAAAAGAACAAAAGAATAGAAAGAAAGAAAAAGAAAACTCGAAGCAATAAAAAAACTCACGCTCCACACTCCCCGCAAACTCTCTAACCATCCCCAAATCCCGCTTAATACTAACCTGCGCCTGGCTGATCCTCGCCGGAATCTTCAGATCACCCTGGATCTTCAAATCGCCCAACGAATTCCTGCGCGGCGGTACGCCTCCACCACCACCCTGCGGCGAGCTGCTGCCCCCAGCGCCACTACCACCACCACTACCATCGCCCGAGGCAGAGGCAACAGCAGCAGCGGTAGAAGCAGCCCCCACACGCCCGAGCGACGCGGACAGCTGCGATCCAGGCGAGCGGTTGACTGTCTTCAGCTTTCCGGGTGAAGCTGACGCAGAACCAGGTCGTTGATGGGGCGATCCCGTGGGCGTGAAGAACAAAGACGACGAAGACGTCGTAGGCGATAACGAGGCAGGTGCAAGTGCATCGCCGTCCGCAGCGGAAGCCGACGCCGCCGAGCGAGGAGGCGGCTGCGAAATAACAGAGGAGGGCCCGAGTGTCTGTGGAGGCGAGGGCGGTTGCAGCTCGATTGGCGGAAGGAGGGGTATTGCTGGTACCGGAGGTGGTTTTTGGGATGATACGCTGCTTCTACGCATACCAGTTTTACCGACGGGTGTCTTTTCCAGCGCTTCGAGCTCGACGGACCGGCGCATGCGCGCGTCGAAGTCGAGATTTGATCCGAGTGAAGGCCGCGCGTCGTCTGCTGACCGGCGTGAGCGTGCGCTGGACCCACGCGGGACTGCGGTGCGGGGAGACTGCGTCGGTGTGCGTGTAGGCGCGCTGCGCTCGTCGTCGTCGTCGTTATTGGCGTTGTTGTGGTTCTCTGTAGAAGCGACATGTGCGCGCTGCGCCCCATCACCATCCGCCGGCCCACCGCCACTCGCACCGCGCTGCGACGACGCAGCCGAGGTAACAACCGACGCGCCAGACGAACTGGCAGGCGCGACGGAGCTGCCCTGGCTCTGGCTCGACGCCGTCGACACCACCCTTCGTCCGCGGCCCAGCCCAAGTCCCAGGCGCGTCCCCAGCGCCGACGCCCCGCCGGTCGCTTGCTGTGGTTGCGCGGCGACAGGGAGCGGGAGGTGCGCCGCCGACCCCGCGCCCGATGGGAGGCGCAGCGAGAGCTGGCTCTGGCTCGCGGACGCGGGCAGGGGGGGCAGCGCATACGACTGCCCATGCTCAGCTGCAGAGGTGACCGACGGCCGGCGGGCGGAGTTGAAGAAGGGCGAGGAGGGCGAGGGCGGGACCGGCGCGGCAGGAGGCGCGATGACCGCGGCCGCGCCGCCCGACTTGGTGCGCTTGTGGCGCCCGCCGAGGCTGATGCGGCGCACGGAGCCCATGAACCCGCGCGAGCCCTCCTTCTCCTTCTCCTTCTCCCTGTCCTTGAGGTTTTCCCCGTCCTTGCCGACCTCCCGCACCGGCGTGCTCGGCGCCTCCATCGACCGCCGCCTCGTGCGCTCGCCCGCCTCCACCTCCTTCTCCGTCTCCTTCGTCTTCTCCCCATCCCTACCACGCAGCCCAAACGCTCTCCCCAGCCCAAGCGCCCCATACCGTCCCCCGCGCGCCCCGCCGCCCTCCTCTCCCACTTCCGGACCCACAGACCGACTGAGCTGCGCGAAGCCAAAACTGCGTCGTTTCCCCACGCGGGGGTGCGCATGGCTGCTCCCATTCGCATTCGCATTACCGTTCGCATTCGCACTCCCACTCCCATTCACCACCCCCTCCCCAACACTCGCACCCCGCCCGCGGCCCCACGGCACCCCGCCCGCCTCGAGTATCTCCATGCTCATCGCAAGACTCGTCCGGCTCGCGCTGAAATCAAGGCTCGCACGCGCCCCACCTGTGCGTGCGCTTGGTGCGCGACGTACACTCACTCCAGAAGCCACAGCACCTCCCACAGCACCACCACCACCACCACTAGCAGTAGAGTGTTCCGCGCTCCTCCGCCCCGCACGCGCGCGCGTCCGGCTCGTGCTGCGGGACAATTTCCTCGGCGTGCGCGGGTGTGCTGACGAAGGCGACGCTTGTTGTGCTCCAGGCGACAAAGGCGAAGTAGGCGACGCAAGTGAATTATGCGAGGAAGGCGAAGCACGAGATGAAGGCGACGCGCCCGACCCAGACGTCTCGCGCGCGGCGCGGCGCGGGCTCCCACCGAAGAGCCACCTGTTTCCTTTGCCCCCAGCGGCGCCTCCACCACCTCCTACCGCCCTTGTATCGCCCACACCAACGCCAACGCTCGACGACGCAGGCGAAGCCGCTCGCGCGCGGTGTTGCGCATGCGGATACGCGTATGGATACGGATGTGTGCCGTGCGTGGAGGCGGGGCTGCCCGCGTCGTGCGTCCCGAAGGAAGAGAGGGACGACGCAGGGCGCGGCGCACGCCGGCCATCCTCGCCTTGGACTGAGCTTGGGCCTTCGCGCGAGAACGGGCGCCAGCTGTGTCGTGCGTCTGTCAGACGAACAAATGGGAGTCAGCGCGAGTCGTATGATACGAACAAAACAAAAACGTGGAAAAGAGAAAAGTGGAGGGTGAAAACGGAGCAGAAAACACCTCAACGAACGAACCACTACACAAAAGTGAAACCGAACAAAAATAAACTTTCAAAAAAGAAAAGAAAACTCACCACCACCTCTAACACCCTCAGCACCCGCACTCATCCCCCTCGCCCTCCCTCCAACAAGGTACGTCCTCCCCGCCACACTCCCACTCCCACTCCCACTCCCCCCATCTCCACCCCTACCCCCATCCCCCCTGCTACCCCCACCCACACCACCACTCCCACCACCACCCCCAACCCACCTCTTCACACTCCCAATCCGACTCAACAGCGTCCTCCCCGTCTGCGCTTGCGCTGACGGCGCGCGGCCCGGAGAATGCAGTGTCGAGCCCAAATGCGATCCTGCGTGCGGCGTCGCGCCTGAGCCCAACTGCGATCCTGCGTGTGCATGGGGATACGGCACGACGCCCAACGAAGAAGACGCAGCCGACGCTGACCCACTCCCACCACCAGGCGCCGTCATAGGCCGCGCGTCGGGTTTCTTGCGCGGCGTATCTCCTCCTCCTTCCCTTTCCCTCGATTTCTCCTGTCCCACCCTCGCGCGTTCCTCGTGGTCGGCTTCGGCCTCAAGAGCAGCGGCGGCAGCGACATGCACATCCTCCTCCTCCTCTGAGAACGCATGCGCGCTATCCATCGACCGCCTCCCACCGTACCCCCCCTCCCCACCATACCCATACCCATACCTCTCCTCCAACCCCCTCTCCCCGCTGTAACCCCTCTCCTCCGCCCCCCTCTCCCCCGACACCCGCGAAGAGCTCCCCGCCACCTCAACCAACTCAAACACCCCCTCCCTCTCCCTCACCCGCGCCCTTTCATCCTCCGGCCTACTCCTTTTCCTCAGCCTCCTCCGCTGCTCCCTCGCACGGTGCACCTGCGGCGAGGGCGGCAGCAGCGAGAAGACGCGCGCAGACGACGCCGCGGCGCGCGAGAGCGCCGAGGAGGCCGAGGCTGCGGTCGAAGTCGAGGTGACACGCGGCATCGACGACGTGCGTTGGGGGAACGCGGTGCTCGAGGTAGCGTGCGCATGCGAGGTAGAGGCAGACGAGGGAACCGCGCCACCCGTAAACCGCGTGTTCGCCTCGCCCAGCGAAGGCGACCCAGGCCCAGGCCCACCCCCGCCAACCAACGGCACGCGCGAATGCGTCGTGCGCACCGTACCAGGCACACTAAACGCAGACGACGACGAGGGGCTGAACACCGACGACGCAGTGGGGCTCGGCGGCAGGGGCGTCGAGTAATCGTGATGATGATCGCGCGGGGTCGAATAGTCGTGATGTTCGTGCGGCGTCGAATAATCACGATGATCCTGCGCCGTCGAATAATCACGATGATCTTCCAGCGTCGAATAATCGCGACGATCCTGCGCCGTCGAATAATCACGACGATCATGCAGCGTCGAATAATCACGATATTCGTGCGGTGCCGTCGAATACTCCTGATCCACCAAGGCCGAAGGAAAAAAAAGATCAGGAAGGGCCGCAGGAACACGACCTGGCAGTGCCGAAACGCGACGATCGTGCGGGGTCGAATAGTCCCGATCTGCCAGAGGAATCAAAGGTCCACGATCGCGCTGGGTCGAAGGCGGCGGTGTCGACGGGCTCGTCGCCGGGACGCGGTACGCGTACGGCCGAGATGGTTCACGCATCTTGTTCACTTCGTGTGTTGACGTTAACGAAGCTGAATCATCCAGCGGCGACGGCACCGAAAACACCGGCTCCCCACCACCACCACCCACCGCCCCTCTCCCCCTTCCACCATTCCGCTGTACGCGCTGCGGCGCAGGCGGCGGCGGCGGCGGGGTCAACGGCTGCGGCTGCGAGTGCGAGTGCGCTACCGAATGCAACTGCAACTGCGATATTGGATGTCCATGCGAAGAATCCGCACCCGCACGGGTAGCGGCAGCGCGCCGCGAGCGCGCAGTGACCGTCCTATCCTCCTCGTCATGCGCCTCTCTCCTCCTCCTGCTCTCCCTGTCGCTCCTCCGCTTCGCGCCGAACTCATGCGCGTCGTCTTCATCTTCGTCTTCGTCTTCCTCAGACTCAGACTCAGACTCAGAAGACGACCACAGTTCACCCTCGTCGTTCGCCTGCCTCTGCGCTTGATCAGCAGACGGCGAAGCAGAAAATGGCGCAGGCGGCGGTCGAAACGGCTGACGAAGTGGCGAAGAATGGAAAGACGAAGGCCCAGCAGTAGGTCCAGGTACTCTCTTCTGCGGCGAATTCCGCGCGTCTTCAAAGTCGTCGTCCCAATTCTCGGTCGCTATTTCTGCTTGTAGATGCTGGTTCTGGTTCTGGTGGTGCTGGTGGTGGTTGGGGGTATTACGAAACTGATCGTGACTTTGTTGCGTCCGAAGCGGCACCGGTGGCGGGACGAGCGAAGACGCAGGCCTTACGCGCACATCGCGCAGCGTCGCACTCGACGTCGTCAAATGAACCGCGCTCGCTCGATGCTCCTCTCCATCCTCATCCTCGTCATCATCGTGATAGATGTGCTCTTCATCTTCGTCTTCATCGTCGTCTTCATCATCATCATCGCGGGAACCACCCCTCCCTTCGGCACGCAGCCCAGAAGAAGACGCCGTCGTATCGGCGTCCCAGTCCTCCGTCTCCGCGCGGCTCCCGACCGAGCGCTGCGCCTGTGCTCTGGCACGCGCGGCAGGCACGGCGCGGCGCGCGCCGAACTCGAAGTCGTCGTCCCAATTCTCCTGTGCGAGGGGGCCTGGGGCAGGGGCGACGCGTCAGCATGTCTGATCAGGGTGCAAAGAGCGGATGGAAGGGGATAAAAGAGCGCGGGACAGGTGGGCGGTAGATAGGAGAAGTCGAAGAGGGGGATAGGGAGGGAGGGGAGAGAAAAGGGGGGAGGAGAGCGAAAAGGGGGAGAGAAGGAGGGACGTACCGCCTTCCGCGGGCAGGCGGGCTGCGTGCATGCTAAAGATGCCTCGTGTGTCGGTGCCAGCAGTAGAAACAGCGGCGTCGGCGTCGGCGGGGGTTTAGAACGTGTGTTGCTGGACGTGAACGTAAACGTGAATGAGGCCTTGAACGTGTACGTGGGGGCGGGGTGCATGGACGTGCCGCTCCTTCGCGGACGGCGGGGGCGTGGGTTGGTTCGTGTACGTGTGTAGTGTATTGATGCGTAGAGCTACATAGGGACGCATGTTCAGCCTCGCTCAGCGCATAGAAGGACACGAGGGGACGGACGCACCTGTGCTCCTCTTCTCAGCAGGGTGCACCTCGCTGCCTGTGCAGCCGTGCTTGCTTTCCTTCGTACGCTTCGTTCGTATGCCCGTGCGTGTGTATCTTCGTATATGCGGGCGTATGTCCGTGCGTAGTGTGTAGTATGCGTAGTCGCTCGCTCGCAGGCAGAACGCGTGTTGTCGTGGCGCGGGTGGCGGGAGAAGGCAGGGACTGGCTCGGGGATAAGCCTGCCTTTGTCCTTGCACGCTTCCTTTCACCGCAAAACGTTCCCGCCGTCGCGTGACCTCGTCCTTCGCCCCGCGCTCGCCGGGCCCCCTCCATCACCACCATCGCGCTCTCGTTTGGCTTTCTGATTACTTATTCGCAAATACAACCCCTTCCCAATCCAAGAACTCAAGCACGAATTGCAATTCGTGCTACCGAATACCACTCCGCCGCCTCGAGGCTCGCACAAGCAAAAAGGAAACTCAACACACCTTTATCCCGATTAGGCGAATTTCCCAGCGCCGCCGGCCCCTTCTCGCTAAATTTCAGGGCCATCGCTCCCGTCCGGCCACCAAGCGCCGATCTGCGCGAGGCGAGGTCGCCAGGGTCCCCATGCATGTATGCTGCGACGCGCTGACAACGATAAATTTTCACTTGGTTGCCTGAACAGCTTGAAGCTAAGAAACATGCACGCTCAGTGCGCTAAGCGCGTACTTGACCTCAACGCGTCCAACGGACTCAGCGCGCATACATCCACCACCCATCTAATTCTGGACGCCTGCCGTTACAACTATCCGCGCTGTGCTGCGCTGCCAGGCGCCCCGAAGTTCTTCAGCCTTCGCGTAGAGCGCCTAACTCCACTAACACTTCCCCCCGTACCTGTGCCTTCGTCCGCTCAAAAGGTCGGAATCTTCTAAGGCCGGGCGGTGAAAGGTACTACTCAGAGTTTGTATGTACATCACTATTGCCGAGAACACGCCGAAATGCACGGCTCCACCCGTGTCGCTGCTGGGTGTACTCAGACTCATTGAAAAGGAGGTAATATTCTCGGGGATCGGAGCATATCAAATAGATTTATAGATTATTATTTACAGATGAAAAAGTTGGACGCCAAAACCGACATGGCGCACTTCCCTCAACTGCACATCTAAGTAACTACAACTGAGCGCCGAAGGAATCAAGCCCCGCTCTTTCCTACACAAATCGAGCGCTCAAAAATCAGTCGAGCGCCCACCCAAGCCCCGCTCTTCTCCAGAGTCCAAACCGAGCTGCGAAACCAACTAAACAATATCCAGCGCCGTTATCAAAACGGACCGCGTCCCCGGCGTCGCACAGAACCCTCCCCGCAGGTGCTCCCCACAGCTCGCGAACCCATTACATATCCCCTCGCACCCCGCCCCGCCACAAAACGCCAGATCACTCGTCGCGAAGAGGCAGCTCGTGCCCGGCGCGTTGATGCACGCCGCGCCCCCAATAGTGATCGTCGTGCACGGCGCGGCGCACGCCGGGGCGTTATCAGTCTTAGTCGTGGTGCTGCAGAACGTGACCGTCACTTGGCTTGGGAAGGAGTCGGCGCGGGCGGCGAGCAGCGGAGTGCGGAGAGCGGCGAAGGGATCGCCGAGGAGGGTGATGCCGGATGGGTCCTGTGCGTCTACCCAGGCTTTCATCTCGACGAGAGAGACGATGCCGACGTGCGTGTTCTGCCGTCAGCCGGGTCGACGTAAGGTAAGAAAATACATAACATAGATCATGATTACATAGTTGATGCGTTGAAAAGGCGCTCACCGTGGGAGCAGGCGTACCCCCAGCGATGAGAGGGAGCACTAACATGGCGAATTTGAGTGCACGTAATGATGTAAGCGGCATTCTACGAGGTATATACGCGGCGCTGAGTAATGTGCTATCTGCTTTCACCGGTGGCTTTTATGCATTTCGACGGCGCTGGATGTTTCCAGCTGACTGCAGCACGGCAGGCACCTCGAATGCCGTCCCAGTGTTTTAGATCCCTGAATGACGGTGGCGAAAAGATCGCGAGAAAGTAAAGGCCCGATATTTGATATGGACGATGCGGTGCGGGCGCAGGTGGAAACTTGAAAGCAGTATGCTGTGCGCGCGGGCGCGCGTGGGGGTGCATGAGAACAAGTGCCGGAAGACACTCGAGTGCCCGCCCGCGCTTGAGACCGCGGCGAAGCTCTGCGCCACCGCCGCCTGACTCGGATGCGATGGCCGGTGGTGCTCATCGACATACAGTTATAAGTAGTTATGAATATCTGCAAAACTGCTCGGTGAACCATTGGATTCGCGAAACTGCCGCCCGAAGCGCGCGTTACGACGGCGGCTACAGATGCTCTCTTCTATGGAAACCCGGACTGTCAAGCTCCTAAAGCTGTTGACAAATACCGCACGGCTGGCAAAGCCGGTGAGATATGCACATGTTTGACACATTAGGACCTCGGACAGTCCTCATTTCGGGTACGGGGACAAGAGACAAGAAAAAATCAAGCCGGCTACTCCTGTAACAGGAATAAGGGAGAGAAATTGTGGACGCATTGACTGCTCTAAGCGAATCGCGGGCACAACGTACCAAGCACACATCTTGATTGAATGAAAATTATCTGAGACTGAGTCCCATTTCACCTGCCGATGCTGCGCTCTCGCCCACACAAATGAGAAAAGGAAAATGGCGTGCAGCAGGGCAGCAGGGGCGTGCTCAAGCGCGCACATGCCCGAGCTCTTCCAGGTACATTACCCATAAGAAATAGACTCATGAAGGCCTTGTGTACGTTTGGTGTTTGCGGGCGTCGCGACGCCGGATATGTTAGAATCACTCTGATTGGGGCAGTGTCGGGTAATATTCCCCTTTTCCCCTTTACCAAAAGTGGTTCTTTCCGATACAGTGTAAAATGATCTTTAAGAGGAAAAGATTACTAGATAACTTTCATTCATTGTTCACTTGATACACGCCCAAGCACGCCCATACTGGCATATTTGCATTCACACGCCTGTCCAAGCTGGTCTACGCTCACCGCACGACGCCGAAAAATCAGAACTTCCACAAAATTAGACGAACATAAATATAGGTATTAGCTATTCTGCCCTGTAGCTGCATTTAATTTACCATTGGTTGCCGGTAGATCACACCAATGTTGCTGTTTTCCAGGTGCATTCTAATCCATTCCATGTTAGTACATTTACATTTTACAAGTAATTTACCGCCGTCTTATTCGGTTGCCTCCACAGGGAGCTTCCGGATTAATTACTAAAGAGAACACCGAAAGGTGGTTGTGGGGTGTGAGCGACGACTGGTGTGGTCGTCTGAGGGATTCACGGAAAGGTAGGGACTGTAGTGTATTTACTTCGAAAAAAAGGTAATATATTCTACTAGAATGCTTCGGAATATGAGACTGAATGAGCCTGACTAAAATTCTGTGAGCTGGAATTGGGAGAGGAAAGGTAGTTGTTTTGTTTGTATGGTATGCCATAGTGTAAATATCTCAGAGCCTGGTAACTATACGTTTCGCGAAGCTTTCTGACCATCGAATGCCCGAAGTTTTCGTGTGTTTGAATTTCTCCCTACATGTATGAGGCTGAGGCGTTTACCTACACGTTAAAATAGCCATATTTCTGTGTTTCGGGACACAGGCGCACTGGATACCCCACAATATGGCAGTTTGTCATACAGTTAAATTGAGATGCTTGAAAGTCACATCAGCGTGTTGATGAACGAGTGTACTACAGGTGTCCAGTGCTAATAGTACCTCGTGCGTGTAATTCACCTATTCCTTACCCTTGTCCTGTGCATTAATTTTGCATTTGTTGAGATGCGCTACTTGCATAATCACTGCAGGGGCACCTTCACAGTGGCACCTTCACAGTGCAGCTTCTGTCTCTCCAATCACGCGCACTCAAGCGTTCTACGCTTGTGGGAGAATTCTCGGTGTGTCTGGCAGTTGGAAGAGCTGAATGCGAAACCGTAGATACGGTCTGGAATCAGCACTGCGGGAGCTGCTGCAGCCGCCAATGCGGATACTACTTCGTGACACCATACCTCCAACATCTTACAGTTAAAGATTAGTCGAAGACGCGCTTGCGGCTTTGGGTAGTCCGTGTGGGCCCAGATGGCATATATGAATTTATCTTTTGTCGACCACACTGGCTGATAACTCAAAAATATATGGGAAAACATAGTGGATCATCCCATACTGCCAACATCCAGCGCTGCGAAGTATTACAAAGGTATTATTGTTGAATTTTTTATTTAAATTGTTGAATACAGGAAGGAAGAGTGAAATATTAAGCTCCGTAAAATCCATATCGCAAATTGTGTGTTTTATACAGTCATAAACCTATCCACCTATGATACATTCATATGCAATTCAAGATCCTCAAGTTATCTACTATCTGCGACCGACAGCCGTATGTAATAGCTACTGTCCGAGGTCTCCACAGGCCAAGCACGCACGGATCAGTCGGCATCATCGACGGCAGCTTATTTGCACCCGGCTTTGGAAGCTTGACAGTCCGGGTTTCCATACTCTTCATATGGCCAGGTACGTGCACAAATATTCCCACACACCCGCGCTTTTGATGGCATGCTCGGAGTCGCGCGCGCCCCAGGAAGCCTACCAACATGATACAACGCCTTCTGCGTACCCCTGAGGCACTTTAACGGATATTTGCATTATGTATATACAATATAACTTATAAGGAATTAGTATACTCATGAGACCTCACAAGAACGAGCTGGAAACATCGTTTCTTCGGCATCTTTGAAATCACGTGATACTCCCGCACCAACACCCCAATTGGTCCAAAGATGAATTCTGGACCCATGAATACCTGATTATTCACTCAGAATAATAACATATAATAGCAAAGAAGACATTTAGAAGACAGAACACCTAGCGGGTTTTAGCCAACAAGTATTTATTACTGTAGAGGCACTCCAAATGGGCTGTTTAACCTTGGATGCCTTCCCGGAGCGCGGGCGGGCATGCCATCAAACGCGGGGGCGTGTGGGAATAATTGTGCACATACCTGGCCATACTCTTCAGAGCTGTACCAGATCAGAATGGCACCAGTAATAACATTAATAATACGCACCGTAGTGTATAATCGACCATGCAATGAATTACTTATATGAACCGAGATGTCGGCCATTAACACGAAGTCATACTTTAATTAATAACCAACGTACATCAACCTCAGCAGAGCCCGTCACTCTGGTTTGAATAAGTAGTCGTCCCTTTAATCCACAGCGGACAATGGACCGTATACATTCCGATGGATGGTCACGAAAGTAACTCGTGTGCCTGACGTGCGCCCGCGATAGGTTACATAGCCGGTCCAAACTTAAGTATCGCATAAACTTCCACACACGCTGCGCCGTCCGATTATTCATTTAATTGAGAGCGCCAATGGCCGACGCACTTCAAGTTCGGGCTGAGGCAGACAGAATCCGCGGAACAGCTGGGACTCGGTCCTGTGATATACGATATGATACCGTATACGTACATACATATCTGACACCGATTCATACTTGGCGTGAACGGCGCCTGACATCGGCGCTCGCCACTGCCGTGTCAGCCTTCGCCCGGGTGTGCAAAAGGCGAGGGTAAGGGCAGTTTAGGGATGTATTAAAGGCCCAGGTGGCCAGGGATGTATTTTACGCACAGGTGGCCGGGGCTGAATCGGGCGCACAGGTGGTTTAGAGTACATAAGGGCGAATGTATACGCGTGGGCGCGTTGGAAGGCGGTCAGGTCGGCCAGGTATCGCAGGCGCGGTGGATGTGCGAGGCGGGGCCCCGGGGGACGAATGGCGGCGGGTACCGTGCGGTGCGGTGCGAGAGCAAGCGGCGGGCGCGGGGGGCCGGGTGGTGCGGAGCGGGCGGGTGCTGGATAGGATATGATATGTGGGGTGACCGTGCGTGGTGTGCACTTTGGCGAGTGGCCGTGCGTGCTTTCATTCGCGGTAAGAGGGGCCGCGGCAGCGCGGGCGCGGCGGGCCGGCCGTGTGGGTGTGGGTAGGGCGGGAGGCGGGTGCGGGAAGTGATGGGCGCGGGGAGTGGGGCGGTGGGTGGGTCTCTGCGGAGGGAGCGGCGTGTGGGTACATGCGGCGTGCGCGTTGGCCGGGCGGCGGAGCGGAGCGGACGGCGCGCGTGTGTGTGTGCGGCAGACGTTCGTTCGACGCGAAGGAGTGTATTAGTAGCTGCAGGGCGAGGGCACCCGGAGTCGAGCGGGTGATTGTCGCGGGAGGGGCGTGAGGTAGGGGCGTGTGAGCCTGGGACCTGGTACGGCTTTGGGTGGGTGGAGGCGGTGATGGGCGGGAGCATGCAGTCTTTAGGGGGACGGGGGAGACGTGCGCTTTCGCCAGGGAGCGGAGCGGGCGTACGGCGTGTGGTTGTTTGGGGGACTCTCAGCTCGAGGCGGATGTTCATTCGATCTGGAGACGTCTACACGCGCCGCGGGGAGTGAACTAGTGAATCAGGGGCTCGGAGGGTTGATAGATGTATGCGGGTGGTGGCCTGAGAATAGAGGCGATGGCAAGCCCTAGGCAGTGTTTGCGTTCGCGGAATAACTGCGGCATGAATCAGGGGCTCGCACAGGGGAGGGATCTTCCCGCCGCGCATGTCGGTCTGACGGCGCGGCGTGATGCGCCCGCCGGAGGTGAGAGCAGGACGGCGCGGGCGTTAATCGATCAACAATCCGCCAACGCCATCTCCGTCGCCGCGCAGTGACAGCCGTACTCGCCCACGCCTGAAAGCTGCTGCGCGCACGGGCCACATCAATCGTTTCCATTACAAAAAATGCACGGCCACATATTCATATCCACATTCACATTCAATGGCCCGGCCAGGTGAACTTCCGCCTTACATGCCACCGCGAAGTGATTGTGTGGCCTGGCTCGTTCCGTTTTATTATGTAGTACGCCACATGGACAAAATTCCGGGTCATTCGTGCGGATTCTGAAGCTTTGAATGAATATGAAAAATAATTGCATCATTGAGGTCTTCACAATTGTCCACGGCCAGCTCGGTGGGGTTCATCTCCATCATATAAATACTGGACAGAAATGAGGGGCGAATTCCATCACCTACTCTCCCCCGCAGAACCATCGCAACCTACTTTCTACTCCACCATGATCACCCACCCCGCCGCTGTAGTATGCGGCTATCCCCCTCGCGGCCCCGACGCACACGACGACAGACCCGCACTCTTCCGAGTCCAAGTACAAGCATGCTACTTGATTGACCCGAGCGGTACGTCACCAACATCCAACAATACCCTCACCCCCCGGCTCATTCCATTCCATGTATTTCACCCCCCACCCCATCATCCAGCTCCCCCATAGCGCGCCAAAGCGCATCCGCACCACGTCCTTCGCGTATAGCTTAGCACGCATCGCGTGCACACCCGTGTGACACCGATGATGGGGAAATCGAATGAGAGACTACGCGACATGATACATCCGACTGACTCGCTCGGCGGCGGGGCGGTGGCGAATGCCGCCCAAGTCCAAGACTGCGGTGCTGGCCGCCGCGCGGCGACCCAAAGCTGATGGCCCCAGCGCAAATGTGTTTGCGTGTGGCTTGCATATACAATTCTCACGAAAAAAAGCATATCCCCCCCCCCCGTGTCCACCCCTCCATATCTCTGTTTCTCGGACCAACCAAGCTCGTGTGCGCCTGAAGACACGCCAGACCATGGTATTCACAATGGCGAGAATACGTGTCGAGTCGATTCCCATCGGCCTGAGAACTCTGAACCCGTGGAATTGGCGGTGTATATAATAAACCAAGGCAAATTATGTCGCCAGTCCGACTGCAAATAATGTAATTCTAAAGATAAGCGCTTAATCACGTAGTTAGAAATACTTTTTATTGCATAAGCGATGATAAAGGTAGTAGAGCTGTCCATCACCTCATAGATAAACTCCTCGTGAACCTCTGTAACCCACGCCCGGAGAATAGGCCGAACACGCTATATTTGAAGCCCATCTCTGCCGATGAGATGCATCTGAGACGCCACGATATTACTATATCGGCATTGAATATTGAAGACCGACCCAGTGCCGACCTGCGCGAAGTCACCGCTAGGGTCTCCATGCATGTCACGACACGACGCGCTGACGACGATAATTTTTCTTGTCCGTAGCCCTGAAAAGCGTGCGCTCTATGAAGCTACACGCACCAGCCGCGCACAAATTGTTAAGTAGTACCTTCAAAAATTATCAAAATTATCCGCGCTGCGCAGCGCTGTCTGTTACGCCGCGCGCCCAGTTCTTCGTATAGTCGACAGGCACACGAGCGACGCAGACGCACTCGGCCCATCGCCGACCTCCCTCCACCGCCTACCCATACCCACTCCCACATCCACCATACTGTCGACGAGTGGGCACGTTCCTCCCCTCCACGTCCGCCGCGCGCCGTGGATATTGAAGTTATTGAAGGCCCATGGCCAGGCCAAAGCGAACGCGCGCCCGACGGTGCGTACCTTGGGCGTCACTGCGCGCTTAAGTCCGCGCATCGCGGCGAGTACTCTATAATTTAGAATATGGAAAAGCAAGGAAGAAAAGGAGGTGCAGCCCCACAGTGTACCAACTCAAGAATGTGGGATGCTAAACATAAAAAAAAATGCAGAAAATGGTCGCGTTTTGGCGCACCGCATTCCAGTTTGCATGGTATCTTTCACGATATCCGGACGTTCAGGCCTCCAGAAGCATTCACTCTTCTCCACTATTTTTCAGCTTTCGGATTACTGACCATGAAGGATTCCCTTTTCCTTAGTGGATCATTTCAGCATAATTTTAACACTGAGAAAGTCAGTCAATTCTCTGTAATTCTTCGTCGCGTCACCGTGATGTTATAATGAGGGAGGGGCAAGGGCGAGGGGTGGTTCCGGTTGACGTTCCATACTTATGAGCAAGTAAGTTCAACTATATCGCTTCGAATGCATACTATCATAATCACTGTGTCACTCTCGCAGTCTACTCGATCGATGAGATAACTGAGCCGGAAAACTTGAGCCGTCCGAGTCTTCTCCTTCGTCGGGCGTTCTCATCTGTTTTACGGATTGGTCCCAGCCCGCTATTTTTGGCCCGTCATCTGAATCGTCTACAGAGTGGTCCTCTCTACATCAATCACCCTTAGCGTGATTTCACCTTCTATCACCTACTTGAATACTACACACAACTGACAGATTCCTGATGTAGAGTACTTTCAAGCGTGTCTATTTATGGATGGCGGCCACCCGCCATCTGTGTTTCATAATCCAGAGATAGCATGCATATTCAATCGAGTATAAAAGGCATCGTGCGAAAAACCCAACCTCACCCCGCGCTGTGGGTGCGTATCGACGCCCATGTCTTCCTCTAACGCCACTTCGCTGCCCAATCCGTTGACACCACTTGCTTTCCTTCCGCCGGAGTTGGCATACAAGTCATCCGTTTCAACGTATTTTACTGTGGGCGCGCTTGCAGTACGCAACTCAATTTCGTGTCGACCTGACCAGTATAACACAACTCTGAAAGGCTATATAGGTGTTCATATGGGATGTTCTGGACAATGCTGCGTGGGATTACCGATTGTATTTTAAGGGGAAAATAGGTTTCAGTATTCCCGTCGTGGCATACATTGCTTCCAGGTACTTTCATTCCAGTTTTAATTCACGCAGCTTATATTTATGAACAGGATCGCGACACTGACTTTGTTGTTAGGCGCTGCGATTTTCGAAAGTACGCAGACATTATTCTAACGAAGAAAAAGCTGACACTCCACCACAGCCGCACCGATCGGGAACTGCGTCCTTCTTAACAAGATATTCCACACCTGCTGCCCAATCTCTATCACCTGCAACGCATTCCTCTTCTTCCTCCGCCTACGCGCCATCTACAACCGCAACCGCATCGTAGTCAGCGCTTTCTTCGCACTCTGGATCGGCCTCTCTATCGCAGGAATATTCGTCCCGCTCGGCATATCCGCCGCATCCATCGGGCCTACGCGCTACTGCCACATCACGTCCTCCACAAGAGCGGCGACATTCGGGCTTATTTTGCCCCTGCTCTATGACACACCCGTCTTCGCCGCCATATCGTGGCGTCTCAGCCGTGTCGCATCCGCTGATACGGGATACAAAGACAGCTTGCTCACCCTAGTCTCTGGGCGAGGTTTACCGAGGTTCACAAGGAGCTTACTGGTTGATGGCCAGCTCTACTACCTGTCAGTAATATTCCAGGAATGATATCACCTGCCAAAAAATATTTCTAACCACGTACCTATCTTCCAGAATTACAGTAATAGCAGGCCTCGCGACGTTCGTCTTGGTATATACACCGTCAATTCCTCAAGTCCTCAGGCCGATGGGGATCGACCCGTATCTCGCCGTCGTCAACATCATGGCTTGTCGTGTCTTTCGGCGCACGCGAGCTGGTTTGATCCGCGAAACACAGACATCAACCAGCGTAATAGTTGAAGAAATAATACAGCCACATCGAATGACGCTTTCCGGTAGCGGTGAAGATACGACAAGTGTCCGCAATGCTGCAACCCCATTTTCTGGCTAACCTCGCAGCAGCGATCCTACGAAAGAAGCGGTTTGATCGATATTCGAAAAATCTAAGAATTTATCTGTCGGTTAATCCGCTTCCCACTTCTCCACGTAGTGGGAATGGGGTATTCAGTGAATGCTTATGTTAATTATTTGTAATTCACGAATTTTTTATCATATCAAGCACCAGACTAAAATAGTAAATGCAATCAGAAAATTCGTGCGTACACCGCGTTCTCGCGTCCGAAAAACGATCGTGAGACGGAATAAAGGATGGCGCGTCGAATACGTCAGCACCGCACTCAAATACATACTCCCCCGCGCGCGCGTGCACACCACGGGAGGTGGAAGAGAAAATAGGCCTGGCAGAGAGAGATAACACTGGGGCCACATGTCAATGGACGCGGCGGTAAACGTCGACGCGGTGCAATATGGGTGCCCGTTTGCACATTTATTATCCGCATGTACATGTTATATTTTTCAAAATTTCAATGATAAAAATGTTGCTGCACACTTGAAATTTGAGCCGCACATGTCACTTTCGAGGCGGCGCAAGTCAAGCGCAAGTCACTTTTGCTCCGCAGCTATGATATTTCTGCCCAATTTTGCGCCGCACGTCTGAGTCTCATGACCGCACTTCTG